>PVIW01003207.1:0-114110 GCA_004026585.1 Noctilio leporinus | reverse complement strand
CAAGGAATAATGGATAAAGAAAGACTGTGTCTGGAATTCAGGGGATTCATGGGCATCATTTGGTGCTTCTCTGCCCAGTGATAACTTTGAAGGGGTGATTGCAGCAATCATGGCCTGATTGCAAGAGCAAGGCAAGGGGCCGAGGGGTCTGGACAACTCCTCAGGCAAGTAACCCAGATGCACCAAAGTGCTGATTGAGGGAGAGGGGAACCTAGAATGGCTGGTAGAGCAGGGAAGTGATGAATATCAATTACAGCCCTGGACAAAGCTGTAATGAAAGGATGTAACTTGATTTTATAGTCCCGTTGCAAAAATATGGAATTGGCCATCAGCCTGAAGAATTGGATTTAAACTTCCCCTCTTGGGGAATAAGTGAGAACATTTTTTTTCTCACACAAGATCAAGATATAAGTAGGTATGAACAGATAATGTTTGTACAATACCTAATTAATTTTACACCAGATATGCTCAGCCTGACTTGTCCAGTTCTCTCATGGGACCTAAGCGCTTGTCCTATTTTTCTGGCCAAATCGGCTCCAGAATGGTTTATTTCATTCCAGTGATCGTAGCCCTGGCCACCACATCTCCCAGCTCTGATCACCCAAGCCTGTTCTTGGGGTTCAGGACCAGGTATATATCATAGTTTCTATCACATCCACTACCACAGGAGCCATAGCAGCTCCAATACCAAGTCTGACCTGACTGGGGCTCTGGCTTCCCCAGTGGCTTCCCAGAATGGTCAATTACCCAGCCTGCAGGTCGTAAGGCATAGCTGTCCAATGAAGAGGACTTTGGCCAATGAGAGATAGGTCAAGGCAAGGTCTCCACAGATAAATGGTTTTCTTCTCCTCCCCCTAATGGATTGTTTTTAGATGTGGTGGTTCCACATGGCTTCTCTGGAGGTGTCCCCTGAGCAACCCTATGGAATATCCTTGTGAAGATGGTGCCAGCTCAGTAAAGCACCACTTTGTAGGTGTTCCCCTGACTTCCCCGCCTAACTACCCCTTCTTCCTCACACTTGCTTTCTTCCCAATAAAGCATCAGCACATAGGCTGGCTCTGTGTTCTAGGAACTCTGGGTTAGGAAAGAGGTGTGGTCAGAGAATGGAATATTTGAAGTTGAAGCTGTGGTAAGATTGAAGTTATTATAATGACAAGGTCTCAAATAAAACCGTGGAAGGCATGGCTTAGATAGAATGGACAAGTTTATCGAGAATATCAAGGAACTCAGTGCCCAGAGTACTGGAATAATAATCATCAGTGTGGATAAAGAAATCCCTAAGAATGATGTGGGATGTTGGGAGAGTGTGATCCAGGAAATTAAATCTTCAAAGCATAGGGGAGGGGAGAACTGTTGCTCCCAAGTTACCAAAGGGGTTGTGGGTTGTATACTCTCTTCATGTTATGGAAGTGAAGGCATTTAGGATAAGCAATGAGGAACAAGGAGAACATGGGGCTCTCCTTCATGCCTTGTGATGACACAAGGGCAGTAGGAGAACAAATAGCTACCTCTTGAGAGGATTGCAAAGAAAGCAGTATCTTCAGACCAGAATTCCACTTAGAGCAAGAATTTGTGAACAAGGGTGAGGATGCAGAATATTGTAGGTGAATGACCAGGAGCTCCAGGGCATAGTAGGAAGGTTTCAGGAGTGAAGAATTATAAATGGGCCCAGAAAAGGTGAGGTACAGATGAATGGGGATTAGAGCAAGGGAGTGAGGTAACTGTCAGGATGTGGGGGCAGCTAACATGGAGGTAGTCCTCACATACAATCAAATTGGACTTTGATTGTATCTGGACTTCAGTTAAAACTCTAATAGTCAATGTTTACATACCTAGCCTGGCCAAAAGGTGATAATGGAACCAGCTGGGAAACTCTTGGGAGTTTACTTGTCTGGAGATTCCTGGTGAGGTGGTAATAAAGCAAATGGCCTAATAGATGATCTCTCTTAGCTCTTTCTTGTTAATGAACTTTTTATTTACGAACTAATTTTCCTTTGAAGCAGGTATCTGTGTAACTGCATGTAACAGCTAGGATAAAAACCCAACCCAGTGATGTCAAGTCAAAGATAACTTATCTAAAGGTTTTTTCCTTGGGGCTCCCGGTTTTTCCTGCTCCTCATTTTCCTTTCCCCAATAAACTCATGGCTTGACTCCACAGTGGTCTCCAGGTGTCATTTTTCCAAGCAACATTGCCCTGGCAGTAGCTACTGTATTCACAGGTTTAGAGGACCCAGTGAGACTCATCCTGGCAGGCCCAAGACAGAGAGTCATAGAGCAGCTGTGAGTGTTTAGGAGAGGAGCAGTGTGGGCTGTGGCCCAGAGTATGCACATCTGGGTTTCCCACTCCGCCCTGCTGAAGGAGGAATGGACCCCTGCTGTGAAAGCACGAGCCCCTCCCTCATGACTTCTGTGGACAGGGAGGCTTTAAGTGAACATAAGTGTCCTCTTATTCCAGCTGCCTGGGCACACCAACCACCTGCCAGTCACAAAGACATGAGCAATGTATGTTCTCTTCAGTGAGATCTGGCAGCTGCCAGTGTTAGACCAGCCTGTCTGGTTTTTACTTGTCCTTAGTTCTGAGTTCAGGCAGGGGGCTATTTTCTTTGCTTGTGTTTGGCGTATGTCTACCTATTCATTTCGAAGACAAAATTAAATAGGCCCATCTTCATAGCCTTTTACTTTGCTTTTTATTCCTGCACCTATTTTATGTAACTTCTTTGTCTTCTTTTGAAAGGAGTCTATTTTTAATTTCCTGACATCCATCATAACCTATTGTTCTCTTTTTCTGTTACTCTAACTCCTTCTTTTACCTTGACTTTGTACTTTTTTTTTAGCTTGTTCAGCCTGACACACAGCTGGTTCAGAATGGTTCCCACTTTTTCCAAGCGGCATACAAACTTCTCTCTTCCTTTTCACTCTTCAGAAGGACTTGGTGACCTGTACACAATAACCGGAGTTTACTGACGTTGCAAATTTTATTTCTACTAATTAACCTTGATGCCCTCCCTTCTTCTAATATAGATTTCCTCTCTGCTCAGTAATGCCCATCTACTATTTCTCCACTTTTTACTTACATTTTTTCCATCCTCCACAATGCTTCCTTCATCTTCTGCAAAATATCCTCACTCTCTACATAAATTTCCCACCTTCCACAAGCATCCACCTACAATTTATAAATGTTTCCCATGTTTGACCTACGTCCTTCTAGGGCTATTTTGTTTTTTTCCCTGAAGCCTATTCCTATAGCTTATATTCTGGGGCTTGGTTAAAATGCTAGTACTTGACTCACGTAGTTTAAGCTGACAATGTAAAACTTTAAAGATTTTATTTATAGAGGGAGGGAGAGGAAGGGAAGGAGGAAGGGAGAGAAACATCAGTAGGTTATCTCTCACACATGTATCCCATCTGGAAACCTGGCCTGCAGTCCAGGCATGTGCCCTGACCAGGAATCAAACAGTGAGTGACATTTAGATTTGCCTGACAATGGGCAACCCACCAAGCCACACCAGTTAGGGCGATGTGTAAAACTTTAAAGCCAGTAATATTGCAAACTAGTGGGTACCTTTTTTTTTCTTTCTTTCTTTTCATTTGTTTTGTTTTTGCTGCTTCTAAGGTTTTAGTAACATGACTTTTTGCAAACAAGCATCTATACCAGTGTAACGGGTGAGGGTGGGCGAAGAAGGGAGGGAGAGCAGGGGGAAGGGATTCTATTCTTGGTAATAAAGCTCTAGGTTCATCCCACTGTGGATCTCATAGCTCCCAGAGAAATGTGGTCCTTAAAAACCCACTTCTTTTAGCATGACACATGGCCATGAACAAAGGGGGCATTGCTGGAATGAATGAGGGGTACTGGGTGGAGGGAGACAAAGCGGGGAAAACTGGAACAACTGTAATAGCAAAATCAATAAAATATATGTTTTTAAAAATCCACTTCTTTAGTACCATCTTGTTCCAACAGGTACCAGCTTGTGCTGCGATCAGCTTCTTAAGGTCCCTGATGGTGTCCCTAGGTGTTGCACTTCATTCTGACCTTCTTCCCCAGACTGTTGTCCCAAACAATGTTCAGTTTGTCTGGAGCTCAAATCACTTAGAATCTGGTGATACCAAAACCTCCTTGCTGGAGGGCAGAGTCAGGGCCCTAGTATGTACCTTTTCCTACCAACTTTTAGTTCCTTTGTGAAATCTTCCCTCCAACTACTTAGGATTAATAAAAGAGCTTGCAATTCTTTTAACAGACTTGACTAGTTCTGATTCCCTGGGGTCATTGTTTCCCTCTCTCGGGTTCACATTGGTCACTCTTTGGCCAGTCACAGCCCTATCTTTATGCTGGCCTTTCTGACCTCATTAGTTCTTCCCAGGTATCTCTGAATGCATTCTTGCTTTCCTGCATGAATGGCAGGACTTAGTCTGAAATGCTTCCTACTTCAAGAGATGGGCCCTGGCTGGTGGCACAGTGGATAAGGTGCTGGCCTGAGAACACAAAAGTCACTGGTTCGATTCTAGCCAGGGCACATAACCAGGTTGCAAGCCAGGTCTCCAGCCAGATCTGTGGCTGGAGGCAGGTGAAAGAAACATTGATGTTTCTCTTCCTCTCTCCCTCTCTCCCTTCCCCTCTCTCTAAAAATAACAAATAAAAATTTTTAAAAATAAAATAAAATAAGAGAGAGATGGAATTAGTTTGTTTCTTTCCCAGAATCTTAAGTTCTTCTTACAGGAGAAAAGTATTAGAGTCAAAATCTGGGAACTAGGGGTGCACACTAGCAGTTGCCTCTCCTTGGCCAGAGAAAGGCAAAGCAATACTAGAATTTTCTCAGGATATTTTGATGTCATTGGAAGAGTTTTCTTTTCCTGTTGGCTATATACACCCCTATTTTGTAAGTATTATAAGTATATCATATTTCCAAATTACCTTGGCCTTTATCAGGGTTCTTGTTACTTTTATCTAATATGAGATATTATTAGTGAATTTCCCCTCTTTTTTCAGTGGATAATTTTTCCATTTTCCCACCAACACTGATGTGCAAAATTATCAAACCAACTGTATGATTTAATTATAGTTTTATGCATTCAATTTACAAGTTCCCATTTTCAAATATTTTCTCCTTTAACCCCCAGCTCAAGCATCCTTGGTATGCATGTCCAAATGACCTGACTCATAAGCATCACTCACATACCAATCATTCACAAAGAAACAGAAATCCCAATCTTAACTAAACCTGTCCATTGTTTTTATTTGCAACAATGATAACATACCTTTGGAATGTCAAGGTAACTTCCCAGTTCTCCCCAAGCCCCTTGGACACAAGTTGAGACCACAAATCCCCTCAGTTATTGTTATGTTAATTGTTGACTGTTAACTATGCTTTACTCATCTATGTAAAAAAATGTGTGTCTATCATTTTACCTGTTATCCAATCCCTGGTTTGCTTTCTCCTCTCACTTCTAATCTATCACCAATGGACTTAATGTAACCCCCCTATGGCTACTCCTTTGATTCTAATGTATAAAATAAGGTGCTAAACTGCCATTCTCTGGAGCATTTCTCAGTCTGTTCAGATGTCTCCCTTCTCATGGCAGACCAGCTTCACTACAGGCTGCATGGCTGAACCCCTCCTGGCTCACAGCTCCTTCTTCATGGCTACTTCTCCTTTTTCCCTTCTACACTGACATTAGCCCTCTCCCATGGCAGACCAGCTCTCCTACAATCTGCCTAGCTGCTACATCATGGCTCTCTCTCTCTTCATAGCTGCCTGCCCTTCTTTTAAATCCTAACTTGGAGCTTCCTTTGTGACTTCCTACTCAGCTCCTCCCACAATGAGCTACATTTGTCAGTTTCCTGTACCCTCTATCTTCTCTTACCTGCCATGTTTAGTTAAGGCATGGGTGAATCATGACACAGAGGTCTTTGCCTCTCTGCTTCATTTACAGGTGTTATAGAGGCTCCCCCAACCCCACCATATCATGAATCACAGAATGCTTTCAGAATCACGCAGGCCCTTTTGCCTGGGTCGGTAAGCTATTACCAGCTACCAACTTGCCATATTATGCCAAGTATCTTAAGCCATATCATCCACTTCTCCCCTTTCCCCATCCATGGGCTGTAGGGGGAACATGTCTGTTTTAGGGACCTCTCACTCTGCACCCCATTTCAGTCCCACTCTCAAGTGTGGTGGATAAAAATTCAGAGGGATATCTCAGGATTGAGGGGTCCCAGACCCATACCAGGTCCCAGCTCAGGGTTTCATTGATAGGAAGATAAGCCCCCATAACTTCTGGTTGCAAAAATCAGCAGGAATTGAGTCAGTGGAGGAAACTACTGGATTCCCAAGCAGTTTTTTTTCTTAAAGGGTCCATACACAGAGTTACTCAGACTCACTCCCTCTGAGCTCCAGCACCGGGGTAGCAGCTTAAAAGGCACCAGCAGCATATAAGGATGAACCAAAGTGTCTGCATTGAGGCAAATCCTGGGGGACAGATTTCTCCCAGACAGAAAGACCAGCAGAGGCCATTTTCACTTTTCTGGACCTTTCTCCCACAGAGCCACAGAGCCAGCAAGCAGGTGCCATATCTGAGACCTAGCAATCTGGCTAACACTGTGTGCCCTACCCTGGAGATCCCCTAAGACTCTATCCCACCCAACTTCTGAGTCCATCCAAGCTGTTAACAGTGACTTTTACAAATGAACATCTGGTCTTGGCTCCTGTTTCAGAACTTCCTAAATCCCCTCAAATAAGCAAAAGCGTGCCTCAGTGAGCCCTCAGCATCTGTACCTTTTGCTAAGTGGCCCTAACATGGCAGCCAGCCTTAGATAACAGCTTGGTTTCACCTGAAATCACCAAGCCCATCACAAGTAGCAGCCATTGAAGATTGCCTTGTAGCTTAAGTTGGGTGCCCCAGGCAGGACACAGGTAGTGGCTGATCTTGACCTATACTACTCAGGGAACCCCAAAGCCAGTGGACAGCTACAAGACACTTTGAAGCACCACCACCCTGCCCCTGCATAGCTGATCCTCCACAGAGGGCAGAGGTTGGTGGTCAGTGGTCACAGCCAATCCTTGCAACTAACTGGCCTGGGTAAATCACTCCCATTGACCTGCCAACAGAGATCAAGGCTCAAGTACAAAAGGAGAGTGCACTCAGCCTACACAGAGGATGCACCTCGAATATCCAGCTTGAGTGTTAGGGGAGGCTGTGCCACTGGACTCTATAGGACTCTTACTACATTAGGTTATGTTACCAAGACAGGGAGTCATAGAAGCTCTACATGGAAGCAAACACAGGAAGGCTGCCAAAATGAGGAGACAAAGAAACATGGTTTAATTGAAAGAACAGATCAAAATTCCAGAAAAAGAATAAAATAAAATGTAGATACAATCTACAGATGTAGATGCAATCTATCAGATACAGAATTATAAGAATACTCTAGGAACTTAGTGAGAATCTCAACAGCATAAAAAAGATCCAGGCAGAAAGTAAGGATACACTAATTGAGATAAAGAACAATTATTCAGGGAATCAACAGTAGAGTGGATAAAGCTGAGAATCAAATCAATGAGTTGGAATGTAAGAAAATTGCTCAGACAACAAAAAGAAAAAAGAGTCCAAAAAATAAGGATAGTATAAGCAGCCTCTGGGACAGCTTCAAGAGGTCCAACATTTGCATCACAGAGTGACAGAAGGAGAAGAGAAAGAACAAGAAATTGGAAATCCATTTGAAAAAACAATGAAACAAAACTTTCTTAATTTGGTGAAGGAAATAGACATGCATGCATGTCCAAGAAGTATAGAGAATCCCAAACAAAGTGTATGCAAACACACCCACACCAAGACACATCATAATTAAATGTCAAAGTTTAAAGATAAAGAGAGAATCTTAAAAGCAGCAAAAGAAAAGTAGTTAGTTACATATGTACAGGGGAACTCCCATAAGACTGTCAGCTGTTTTCTCAAAAGAAAGTTTGCAGGCTAGAAGAAATTGACAAGAAGTATTAAAAGCCATGAAAAGCGGTCACCTATAGCCAAGATTGCTCTACCCAGAAAAGCTGTCATTTAGAATGAAGGTCAGGCAAAGAGCTTCCCAGACAAAAAACAACTAAATGAGTTTATCACCACCAAACTATTAGATGAAATGTTAAAGGGACTTATTTAAGAAAAAGAAGATCAAAACTATGAACAATAAAAATGGTAATAACTATATACCTATCACAACTGAATCTAAAAAACAAACTAAGCAAACAAGAAGGACAGAGACAGAATCATGGATATAGAGAGTGTTTTGATAGTTGCCAGATGGGAGGCATGATGTGGGGGAATAGGTGAAGGGGTAAAGGGATTAAGAAGTACAAATTGTTAGTTACAGAATAGCCATGGGGATATAAAGTACAGTATAGCCTGGCTGGTAGCACAGCAGATAAGGTGCCAGCCTGCGAACCCAAAGGTCGCTGGTTCGATTCCCCAGCCAGGGCACATAATCAGATTGCAAGCCAGGTCTCCAGCCAGACCCATGGCTGGAGGCAGGTGAAAGGCAACCATACATTGATGTTTCTCTTGTTTCTCTCCCTCTCTGCATCTCTCCCTTCCTCTCTTTCCAGAAATAAGAAATAAAATCTTAAATAAATAAATAAATAAATAAAGTATAGAAAATGGGGTAGCTGAAGAACTTACATGTATGACCCATGGACATGAACAATGGTGGGGGAATTGTGTGAGTGAGTGGAGAGTGCTGGATGGGGGGGAGTGTAAAGGAGGAAAAAATGTGACAACTGTAATAGTATAATCAATTATAATTTTAAAATAAATTAATTTAGGCCCAGGTTGGTGGCACAGTGGATAAGGCACCAACCTGCAAACCCAAGGGTCGCTAATTCGATTCCCCAGCCAGGGCACATAATCAGGTTGCCAACCAGGTCTCCAGCGAGGTCCATGGCTGGAGGCAGGTGAAAGGCAACCATACATTGATGTTTCTCTCCCTCTCTGCCTCTCTCCCTTCCCCGCTCTCTGAGAATAATAAATTAAATCTTTTAAAAATTAATTTAAAAAATAAAATCAAACTGAAAAGAAAGAAATTGGTGCCCTTATTCTTCATTTAACATTACTTCTACCTTCCATCTGTGTTTCTGTCATCTGTACTTTTATTTTTATATTGTCACAGCTAACCATGGCTGGGTGGCTCAGTTGGTTGTAGCATTGCCCTGTATGCCAAAAGGTTGTGGTTTTGAATACTAGTCAGGACACATACCTAGGTTGTGCATTCAATTCCTTGTCATGGTGCATATGGGAGGCAACTTATCAATGTTTCTCTTTCACATTGATGTTTCTCTATTTCTCTCAAATTAATAAACATGTCTGTGGGTGAGAACTTTTTTAAAAAGTATCTTCTCTGTTGTTGCCATAATACATTCTGTTCAAGCAGAAAATTAAAAATCAAAAGGCAAATATATAAAGTCTATATCAGGTAAGAATACTTTTATTTTATGCAGGAGAAAAGTATGAAAGTACCACCTGGCTTCTTAGAAGGAAGCCCCGTGCATATTTCCCTTCAAGATGGATGTGACTCACCACAGACATGCTGGTCAAGGCTACTCTGGGTCATGGCTCACCTCTACAGGTCTTTATTTCTCCTATCCTAAGGAAACCCACAAGAAATGATGGAGATGAAAAGATCTGCCTAATGGAATGAACGAAATATAAGTCACATTGTCACAAGAATTATGCACAACTGAATCACACTAAACAGGGCCCACCCCAACACTCTTGTACACCTCAGTTGAATTTACCTCTCAGTATAATTTTTCCCCAAAGATTTCACATCAGAAAAAAGGAGCTTATTCATTAGTTTATTTCTCAAAAGATTAGTTGTGGTCTGTGACTGACCAGCCATCCCTGGATTACGCACCGGGTTTGGACGGTGGAGGACGCAAGAAAAAGAGAAGAGACAAAGTTGGGGTCGGGAGGCTCACCCAGGCCGCGAGTCCCGTTTATTAATCACACTAAGCTTATATGCAGGTATTACTGGCACCTGCTCAACTGAAACCAGGAAGCTGAGCTAGCTGCAGAGAACAAGGCATGGCACACTCTCTGCTTTCCATGCTTCATGGGCTACGGGGTAAACACACCGGGCTGACTCCCTATACACGGTGTCCATTCCGAGTCCACCTGGCACTAGGGTTGGCCTTGCCAAACACCCGTTTCTGCTAGCTGGGCCTTGCTGAGCAGACTAGCAGTCCCTAACAGTGGTCTGATATTCTTTTGTCTCAATGATTTAATTTTGCTTAGGGATGCAAATTCAGTAAATTAAAATATACTTCTGACTGTATCATGTTGATGGGTACAAATGACTTTTCATAATTGAAAGACCATCATCATTTAGCTTCTGGACATTGCCTCAGTATTAAGGAAGAGGAGAACTACCTGAAGAAATAATTCCCGTACATAGGATGAAACTAGCTTCATCTTCTTATTTTTAAAAAAGATTTTTAAAATTTACTTTTAGAGAGAGGACAAGGGAGGGAGAAAGAAAGGAGAGAAACATCATTGTAGGAGAGATACATGGATTGGTTACCTCTCAACAGCTCCCCCCACCCCACCCCGCCCCCTCCTGAGGACCTGGTCTGCACCTGGCCGGAAACCCAGACATATGCCCTGATTGGGAATATAGCTAGAGAGGATCAAGACCTCTCAGGTTTGTAAGCTGGCAGTCAATTCACTGAGCCACACCAGCCAGGGCTGGCTTCATCTTTTTAAATGCAAGCCCTCAGACCAGCAGAACTTTGGTAAACATTCTTACCCTGAGTGAAGTGAATATTTGCCACAGAGAACTGCTGAGGTATACCACCATTCCCTGTCACATTGGGGTGCTTGACAACTGTTTGCTGAATCAATGAGTGCTGGCTAGAGCTTTTTAAATACCTTCTTCACTTGGATCCCTAGGGCACTCATATGCAGGTAGCGTTTGGTACCATCAGCTGCAGGAAGACAGGGCCTAAGATGCTGAAAATAGGGAAAACTTGTTGTGGAATGTTTGGAAAAGGGGAAGGAGCAATCATTCAAGTTGATATACTTTCCATTTCTAATTGACGCTGACTCTGATTCTGAATTCATGGAAAGGTTCAGCCCTGGCTGGTGTGGCTCAGTGGATTGAGAGCAGGTCTGCAAGAGGAAAGGTCACTGGTGTGATTCCCTGTCAGAGCCCATGCCTGGATTGCAGGCCAGGTCCCCAGTTGGGGGCCTGCTTGAAGCAACCAATTGTTTCTCTCACGCATCATGTTTCTCTCTCTCTTTCTCCCTCTCTTCCCTTCTTTCTAAAAATAAAGAAATAAAATCTTAAGTTAAAAAAAGTTCACTGTACAGGATGTTTATAGCACATTATAATCAGATGCTGTCAATGCCCTACCTGTATCTTCCTCAGACAATCATCTGTGTCAACCCTGAGAGCTGTGTCTCACTTACCCAGACTCAGCAAACTGGAAGTGTTGGGGGATGAACGCTTCCTGGATCAGCCCTCAGCCAATAACTGCTGAGATCTGGAGTAAAACACCGCAGTCCCCCTATCTCTTTAGTGAAATGACTCTGAGGTATGCTTTGCACCCTTTTCCAGTCGGTGTCTGTGGCAGTTGGCTTGGTCACATACCCTCTTCTGGCTGCCTTCCTTTCCCCATGACACTTCCCTAACTCCCCTGCAGATGGCCCCTGCATCTCCCAAATAAACTACCTGTGCTGGAATCTTGCAGTCAGCTTCTGAGGCAACGAACCTACACTTTGCCTGGGTGGTACAGAGATTCATCAGGGGTTGAAGGAAAAGTAGATGCATGGGTGGGCCAGAGGACAATTTCTTTAAGGACCTGGACACCAGACTGAGAGTTTAGACTTGACCTAGGAGACCATTCATGCGCTGGGTGATATTTAAGTATTTTTCTTATAATTTGATGTATTAATTTCTAGGTTACTACAAATATTGCATTTTTCATTGAGTTCAGGCTTCTAAAATCATGCTGAAATCAGAGATTTGCAACTTTCTTATCTGCTAGTTGCTTGTAAAAAGAAACTGTAGAGAGAGGAGTGTTGTTAAGGTGTAAGAGAGATGAAATTCAGAGCAATGAAGTTGCTCTCAAGACCTTGTTAGAGAAAAATGAAGGATGAGAGTAGTCATAAGATGATAGCTCTCATGACAGGATTTTTATCTGTAGCCATCATGTTCAATATTTTCTAGCTTTGTAAGATTATCTGAAAAATCTTTTTTAAAACATTAAAAGAGATTTTTAATATTAGGCCTTCAAATTTTTAATATTACTTCCTGTGGCGAGAAACCTCAAATCACAAAGCATTACATAAAAATTGGTTGTCATGGGAAAATGCATAACTGTTGCTTGTGTCTCTGTAACTCCTAAAGGTATATAGTCTACCTCCCTCTGCTGTGCAGAAGAATCTCAACATTCCATATCTGACTTTTCTCATTTAGGTCCAGAATAAAATTAATAAAGTCAGTGATTCTTTGTCCTAAGACAACACAGTTAGGGGATTTAAATGAGAAATTTGGCAAATCGATCATATTCCTTCTGCCTTGAAGGCTTAGAAACTTGGGTCAATCTTTTTTATTTTATTTTATTTTATTGTTGCTATATTACATTCATCCCAGTTCCCCCCACCTTGCTCTCCCCTTCCCCACCCTCCCCATTTCCCCTACCCCCACAGTCAATTCCACTTGTTATCCATGTCGTGGGTCATCCATGATGGGTCAATCTTTTATAGAGATATTTCCCCCTGTTACAAAAGGTCAGAAACCTAAAATCATTTTTCATGTGTGGACTCTTATTAATCAATTTCACAGAGAACACTGTATTAAAAAAACAACAACAAAATAAGAAACTTTGTTAATTCAACTGGAACTCTTTCTGCAGAGGGGCCTGGATATCAATATTCTTTGGTCAGAGTTCTTTTGGCCCACAGGTAGGCTACCCAAGGAGTAAAATTATAATCAGAAGTTTGTCTGGTACCATGACTTCAAAACAAAGGGAATCTGACCATTTGAGAGGTTAACGGCTTCACACTAAGTTAGGATGACACTCTCATCCTGCTCCTAAGGACAAGAACATTTGATGATTTTTTTTTTTTTTTTTTTGGTCCCAATGACATCTCTCCTGTGCATGATATTTGGATGGACACTGATAGTTGTGTCCTTGTGGCTTGTTTGTTTTTTTCTATACTCATGTCTAACCAATAAATCTGATGGACACTTTCTTGCTAAAGATGTTTTTAATAAATTTAATCAGTCCAGAAAGGCATGGATTTTTTACCATGGGCTTATGAATAGAACAACTGAAATTCTGGGGTGCCTGAAAATTAAACGCACATTTTACGTCTACAGAAATTTTCTCCAGAGAGAATTAATAGCTTTTATTGTCCCCCAGACAGCTCCCTTCATCTCTCATGGAACAAGAAGACCCCTGCAGGAGAGTCTTGACTAGGCTCTATTAGAGATTATGGATCCTAAATAGGAAGATTTTTTTTAAATCATAAAGCTTAATAAAAGCCATATAATTTAGTTCTTCATAGGGAAATCAGTGTAAGTTCATTATACATGTTTCATACATGAGCTCTGTGGCAGGAATGCATGAAATATCATTCTGAGCAAGAAGCCCATGCTGTGAGATCTGAGTATAGGCATGGCTGACAACATGTTTGATGACTGGTATGTGGGTCATACTGAAGAAATGGAGAAAAAGTCACTCTGGCAGCTTAAAGAAGAACTGAAAGCAAATGAAACATTTTACACTGAAGCCCTAGCTGGTAGCACAGTGGATAATGTGCCGGTCTGCGAACCCAAAGGTCGCAGGTTCGATTCCCCAGCCAGGGAACATAACCAGGTTGCAAACCAGGTCTCCAGTCAGGTCTGTGGCTGGAGGCAGGTGAAAGGCAACCATACATTGATGTCTCTCTCCCACTCTGCCTCTCTCCCTTCCCCTCTTTCTAAAAAATAATGAAATAAAAAAATCTTTAGCCCTGGCTGGTAGCACAGTGGATAAGGCACCAGCCTGCGAACCCAAAGGTCGCAGGTTCGATTCCCCAGCCAGGGCACATAACCAGGTTGCAAACCAGGTCTCCAGTCAGGTCTGTGGCTGGAAGCAGTTGAAAAGCAACCATACATTGATGTCTCTCTCCCTCTCTGCCTCTCTCCCTTCCCCTCTTTAAAAATAATGAAATAAAATCTTTAAAAAAAAAAATCTTTAAAAAAATTTTTTTACACTAAATATAAAAGCGCAGAGGGGAAATGGAATGCAAAAAAGCCCAAAATAATTAAAAAAAAAAAAAAAAAAACCCAAAATAAGCTATTCAGTGATTTCGACAGAACAGCTCTAGTGGCCTATACTGGGTACACCACAGCAGAATTTAACAGATCTAGGTGAGTTTGATTAACATTCAAATAACTTTCAGTTCAAAGTCTTCCATTATTATTGGACATATTTCTTCAGCTTCTCATTCCAGGGAATGTATTACACAAGTCATGGAGGCTCTCACACAAGATGCCTGAATATTTATTATAGTAGGCAATTTGCCTCACAACCTTTCCTCAACAAATAGCTATAAACCCATCCTATTTTAGTAGAGAGAATACACTCTTTGACTTCAGAACATTCTTAAGAATTTCTATTAAAGAATATGCTTTTTGCCCTGGTTGGTGGCTCTGTGGATATGTGCCAGCCTGCGAACCCAAAGGTCACTGGTTCGATATCCTGTCAGGGCACAAAACCAGGTTGCAAGCCAGGTCTCCAGCCAGGTCTGTAGCTGGAGGCAACCATACATTGATGTTTCTCTTCATTTCTTCCTCCCTCCCTGCCCTTATCCCTGGAAATAATGAATAAAATCTTTTAAAAAATAAAAATAAAAAACAAGACTAGGCTTTTTATCATGTAAAGGTGAAGCGTGAATTTCAGGCTATAAATTTTGGAATGTCAACTTGTTTTAAAAAAAGATAAAGAAAAGTCTATTAAACATTAACTCTAAAAACAGTAATTTAAAAAATTTACCTTGAATATTATTATTATTTTTTAAAAGATTTTATTCATTATTTTTTTAGAGAGAAGGGCAGAGAGAAAGAAAGGGAGAGAAAAATCAATGTATGGTTGCCTTTCACCTGCCCCCAGCTGTGGACCTGGCTGGAGACCTGGCTTGCAACCTGGTTATGTGCCCTGACTGGGGAATTGAACCAGCAACCTTTGGGTTCGCAGGCCGGTGCCTTATCCACTGTGCCACCAGCCAGGGCATGAATATTATTTTTATATGACAGTAATTTTAACTGCTTCTCCAGTGGCTCAGGTGAGTCGGGGACTGTGTTCTAAGTGGGAGTGGCAGGGCCATTATGAAATACAGGAGTATTTACCAGAAGCCCCAGGGCAGAGAACAATGGGGCCTTTAGCCAACTGCTGAAGAGTATTAGGTTTCTTAAAGGACAGGACTGATATCCTGGAATAGAAAGCAGTTCAAGCAGTTTCTAGCCCAGTCAAGCTCTCAACCTCCCTGCTGTGTGAAAAGGTCAGAAAGACCTCCTGGGACACTAGGGAACATGAGTTATGGAAAATGCCAGCATGTGTAGCAATGGAAAGAGTCAGGGAAGTCAGAGCTGGTTTCAGGCCTAATGGTGCAGCCACTGCACTAATCTGGGCAAATATCTAGTCCATACTGTGGGTTCTGGGCAGCATCCAGTACATGCAGATGGGTCAAGGGACACTACCTCTTCTTTACAGGTGATGAGCAGCCTGGCAGAGCGAGTTAATTCATGTGACCTAGACATGACTCCCAATGCATTTAATGATCAGTATGACAGCTGTGCTGAAGAAATGGAGAGAAAAGCACCCCAGCTGTTGGAAGAATTGAAAGTGAATGAAAATTTTAAAGATGAATGGAAAATAGCACTGCTCAAATTGAAGGAAATAAAGAATGAAATAGACTTTTCAAAACAACTCAATGATTTCCATGGAACAGCTTTAGTGGTTTATACTGAAACTATTGCAACAGAATTAAACAAAGCTGTAAGAATACCCTGTCAAAATTCACATAACTTTCCATTTAAAGCCTTCTATTATTATTTGATAAGAGCTCTTCAGCTTCTCACCTTACGGAAGTGTTCTACAGTTAATAGAAGTTGTAAGACAAAGTGTGATTACAGTGGGAAAGAAAAAGTACATTTGGAACAATTTTCTTCATCATCTTTGTCTGTAAAAGTAGCTAAAGGTTATATTAAAAATGGGAGGGGGACACTATTTACCACTGAAACCTGCTTGGGTGTTGAGATTAAATTTTTCTCTTTCAAGCCACTTAAAGAAGTAGTGCTAATTATAGGCTATGAGATGTTTGAGCCAGTCACCATAGAAAACAAAAATGAAACATACAATGAAATTTCACTTAAAAGTATCACCTTCATGCCTTGTCAAGAGAAAAGACCTGGAGACCAAGATGCAGGCCCATGGCGGGTTTATTGAGGGAGGCGCAATGGAATGGGAGGGAGGGGAGAGGGAAGGGAAAGGAATGGCCATCTGGAGTCCAAGTAGGAACTGCTGGAGCCTATACCAGAGGCTGTAATTGGTTGGGGTTTTTTGTTTTGTCTTCGTTTTAAAGAAAGTTGCATTTATTTATTTTTCAATATATGGTTGCTTTTCACCTGCCTCCAGCTACAGACCTGGCTGGAAGCCTGGCTTGCAACCTGGTTATGTGCCCTGACTGGGAATGGAACCAGCGACCCTTGGTTTGCAGGCTGTGTTGGGGTTTTATACAAGTTACAGGCATTGCAGGTGGCAACCTGGAAGTTTGCAGGAGTTCTGGCCTGCCTGGAGATTAGGGAAAGTGCCCTCCAGCTAGCTGTATTTGGGGGCATGTGCTAAAACTACAGTCAGCTGTCTCTGTAACTTGCCCTACATGGAGACCCATTGTCAAAACTGCAAAGCTTTCAGTTCTGCAACTGCTGCTTCACTCAGCAACTTTCCATCAAACCCATATCCTCCAAACAAAAAGTACCGAGAAGTTAAGGGTAACCTCAATTGCTCCAACAGTTCGGGTAAGTCTGAGGTCATGCTCCAGATGGGAGTGCTGGGGCCATCATGAAATACAATGAAAATCATGTGGCTACCAGAAGCCACAGGGCACAGAACAATGGGGCCTTCGACTAACTGCTAAAGACTATTAGGTTCCTAAAAAGACAGGGCTCACTCATATCCTGATAAAGAGCAGCTCAGGCAACTTCTAGTCCAGTCATGCTCTCAAATTCCCTGCTATGCAAAAAGGTCAGAAAGAACAAAACAGGTGAGCACCAGGGCATGTGAGTCATGAAAACTACTGATAGGTCAGTGGGTATAGGAAAGGTTTAGGGCAGTTAGGAGACCTGGTCCAGGCAGAAGAGTGTGGCCACTGCAGGAATCCTGTCAGGAGATGATGGTGCCTGAACTGAGCAGATGGCCCAGGTGATCCAGGGAGGTTGGGGAACTGGGATTGTCCATGAGGTGTTCTAGGAGAAAGAGAGTGAAAGCTAAGTGGAAGGAGCTATGATTAGAAAATGGGATGGTGAACCTTGAGGCTTCCAGTGTGGGTAGTTGGCAGGTTCTGAGCTGGTTGGAGGACATTTCCAGTGAAGCCATTGGCTAGATTGAAGAGCAGGTGAATAGGGTTGGAGCCGAGGAGGTCAAAAAATTGAAAGGCTTGGCGCAAATGGACCCTATAAAGCCACATGCACAGGGATTTTGCCTAGACTGATGAAGAGTAGAGATGGTAAAAGAAGAGAACACACACATCAGTGAAGACATATCAGTAATGGCTGGAAATAGTAATGGACTAAAGCTATGACCTGTCCAGTCCTGTGATGGGTGAGAAAATGCCACCATGAGTTGCCTTCACTTTACTCAATCTTCCCCAAGGTGTCCTGACTCTCAGGTTTCCATGAATTTACCTCTACTTCTTATTCCTTCTGCCTTGAGGCTCTGCCTGCATGCCACATTTCATTTACTCTAATACACTATCAATTTAGTAGTTATCTTTCAAGACCTAGCTCAAATCATAAGCCTTCTTTAATACTGCCAGGGAAAATTAAATACCATACAATGCTTCATGACACAGGTTTGAAGTCAGACAGCCTCAATGTTAAGCCAGGCTCAATCACCACTAGTTCTATAATTTGGGCAAGTTACCTGAGCAATCTGTATCTCAATTGCCTCTTTTGTAAAATGAGGATACAAATATTGTAGCAACTTCAGCAGTATGTTTGTGAGAATTAAAGAGGTTCTTAATTTATAGCCTGGCACATAGACATTGTCTTGTTTTTTCTCTGTTTATGCCCATGTAGAACCTTGTACACATTTCAGCCATATACTCACCATCTCTTGATAATAATTTGTTTACATTCTGGTAATCTCTTTAATGCCAGGGACTTTGTCTTCCTGTTTCCTCTGCACCCAGATCCTATCATTGATGCCTGGCTTCAGTGAGGGCTCCAGGATTTGTTGCTAAAGTAAGTTAAGTTTTGTTGAGATGCCAGTCTCCCACCCAAAGTAGATCTGAGCTGACAAAGAACTCAGTACCCAGCAAGCCTCATCTAAATTAGTTTTTATGTTCTGAAAGGCTGCTGGAAGCAATAGAAATATTAGGGGTACACCCACACAGCAATATTTTCTTTGATATATTTCGTAGGGCAAGGGAAATAAAGGGAAGAATAAACAAGTAAGTCTACATCAAACCAAAATGCTTCTGCTTGGCAAAGACATCAGCAAAATGAAAAAGGAACCAACTGTATGGGAAAACATATTTTCCAATGATACCTTGGACAAGGGTTTGATCTCCAATATATATGAAGAACTCATATGACTCAACACCAGGAAGACAAACAATCCTATTTTTAAAAAGGGGGTTATCTGAATAGACCCTTCTTCAAGGAGGACATACAAAGGGCCCACAGGCACATGAGAGGATGTTCAACATCACTAGCTATCAGAGAAATGCAAATTAAAACCACAATGAGATTCCACCTCACACCTGCCAGAAAGGCCATCATTACCAAATCAACAAACAAGTGCTGGGGAGAATGTGGAGAAAAAGGAACCTGGTGCATTGTTGGTGGGAATGCAGACTGGTGCAGCCACTGTGGAAAACAGTAGGGAATTTTCTCAAAAAACTAAAAATGGAACTGCCTTCTGATACAGCAATTCCACTACTGGGATTATACCTGAAGAATCCTGAAACACTAATTCAAAAGAACCTAAGCACCCCTATGTTCATAGCAGCACTATTTATAATAGCCAAGTGCTGGAAACAACCTAAGTGCCCATTGGTAAATGAGTGGATCAACAAACAGTGGTACATTTATACAATGGAATATTATATAGCAGAAAGGAAGAAGGAATTCCTACCTTTCAGGAGAGCATGAATGGAACTGGAGAGTATTATAAGTAAAATAAGTAAAATAAACCTAAGTATAAGTAAAATAAGTAAAATAAACCTAAGTAAAATAAAGCTAAGTAAAATAAACCAAGTGGCAACAGACAAATACCATATGGTCTCATCTACAAGAGGAACCTAATAAACAAAACAAACAAATGGGCAAAATAGAATTAGAGGCATGGAAACAAGAAACAGAATAACAGTGACCAGAGAGGAGGTGGGAGAAGAATAAAGAGGGAAAGAAGGGGACGGGTCTAGTTAAAGAAGATGTATAAATGATTTATGGACATGGGTAACAGGGTAGGAAATGACTGTGGAAGTGGGGGGTAGGGGTGGGAGGAACAATGGAGAACAATGGGAGAAAAATTGTGACAACTGTAATAGAACGACAATGAAAAAACAGATAGCAAGAAATATTTGGAATAGAAGTGGGACCACAGAGAGTGATTACTGAGGAACTCTGAGCTTTTGCATGCAGAATTTTAAACTGAATCAAGCCTAGTGACAACAGGATAGCCAGGAAAACAATCCAGCAGAGGAAAGCTGTTACCTACCATCTCTGACAGGCTGAACTGAGAACCCCAAGGGAGGAGTCCAGATTCCACCCAGAGGCAGAACTCCAGATAACACTGGCTGGTGGAGAACAGGGTATACATGTTGCTACAAAAGATGAACATCCATGAGGTCCAAACCCAGACACATATTCTTAGGTGGAAAAGGAGCACAGTGGCCAGGGAGCTGCAGGCCCCACACAGGGGAGCCTTTCTTACTGAGGCTCCTGTAGCTGGGGGCCCAGGGACATGGCAAGTGGTGATGGAAGGAGCTGAGGAGACCATAAGGCCTGAGAGCTCAATCCACTCAAGGTGACCTTGAAATCAGAGACCCAGAAGGATGTGCCCTCACAGTCCACTCTCTCTGAGAGGCAAAGTAGTCTAATTGCTGGCCACATGTAGGGAATCCCTAGGGCCCACCCTCTTCGTTCTTTGACCCTTGGGTGAAGCTTAAAAAGTTTGGGAGGTCCGTGTTTTAAGAAACCATAGAGAAACCTTTCCTCCTCTCCCTCCCACTGCAGGAATGAAAGAAAGTCCAGCATCCATGGTGCTGCTGCCTGGCCTCGTTGTCCTGCTGCTCCTTCCTGCTGAGCTGTAACTCTCCTGCCTGGGGCCTGGCTCTTCATGGGGTATTGGGGAGGGAGGGACACAGGATTGTTTCATGATTTATGTTGGTGCTCATGCCCCGCAAGACATCTAAGGCATCTACTGGGTCTGACCTCAAAAGTGTGCTTTGCTTTCTGTCTTCAGTTTACTACCTGAGATAAGTCCCTATTCTCTTGACACTTTGCAGTGATTAAAAAGCAATGCTTTTATGCACTATCAGCAGTAACAGTCTTTAAAATGCAATTTCATTGTGATGAATGTTATAATTGAAAGAAATAAACCATTTATAATCACACCTTGCTTTTCTATGTCTAGATATTTGTATAGGTTGTATTAGTTGCCCAAGGAATTCTCCCCAGGCATTAGATGTGGTGCTGACATTTCTACTGTAGGGAAGGTCCATGTCTTACACTTCTCACAAATAGCCTTGCAGTCCTCATTGACTGAGCCAGAAATACAAAGGTGGTGTTAGAGAAATCCTTCTCCCTACACCACCCCACCAGAAATCCAAGCAGTTACCAAGCCATGTCAATTCACTTTAATAATAATAGCTCCCTGCTGATAAGAGGAGTATTTCTCTTTTTATTTTATTTTATCTTAGCTTATTTTTCTTTTGAGAGGTTGCTCAACACTATTGAACTTACAAAAATGGCACAAAAGTGAATCCAATAGTCAAGGCACATGCATACTTCATTTATATATTTAACAGCAAAAGTTATTGTATAGAAGTTATTCTACAGAACTGAATAATAGTATTATACAGCAGCAGTTATTAAGCACTAAGTTCACTTAAGTTACACTACAAGGGGCTGATATTACCTAAGCACACTTTAACACTTCTATTGTTAAAACTGAATCAGGTTTGAGGTCATTCGAGTTGAAGCAAAGAAATACAAATATGTTGGAGCCCCAATTATTTGTGTTTGAAATATGTGACCTTTTTTTCAACTTGTGGTCTTCAGCATCTCTTTTATAAAATCCAAAAGGAAGATACCGAAGAAATTGAATGGGGAACTGGAGAGTTAAAGGTATGATGTTCAGCTGATAGGCTTAAGTGATTAATGTATGTGGAAAAACGTTATTCCAAGAACTGGAATGCATGACCATGTGTCTCCAGGAGGTTGACAAGTAATTCAACCTTTGTACGCAATGGGCTCGCCAAAACATGGAGCTTGCATCTGAGCCATTGTCTCTACCTCTCTTCCTTCCTCTCTACATGGAAATAATTAATAAAACCTTTAAAAATAATTTTTAAAATAACATTTTAAAAAATGAGTGACATATGTAAACTAGCAAGCCCATAGCAGGCACTCAGTATAGGTGAGTTAGAAACAAATCACTCAAGAGTTTTGTCCCAATTCCAACCCCTTCCCAAGAGCTGCCACACAGAAGTGTAGCTCTCTGGATGGTGATTCTCTGGGACTTTTGCGGATACAAACAGTCATGCAGTGAGCAGTCCTGTGCCAGTATCAGTTCAGGTTGGTGCCAGTGTATATTTGGGATAGATTTCTAGAAATGGGTAAACAAACGCCTGTCATTTTGCTAGATATTGCCAGGTCTCCTCCATAGAGGTTGTACCATTTTGCACTCCCCCTAGTAATGTGTGAATGTGTCTTTTTCCCACAGCCTCACCTAGAGAAATTGTTGTCCAACTATGAGATGTATAGTCATCTGATGGGTGAGGAATGGACTTAGAGTATGCGTGAATTTGCATTTCCAACCGATTCTTGTCATTTCCCTCTGATGCTGCACAGTCTAAATTCCCCTTACCCTTCTCCAGCACTTCAACTGATGTAGCTGCTTGCCAAAGGGATGACTCCAGACCTTTGTCCCTGAGGAGTCTAAAGACTTGGTAGCCTAGCTTTGTCAGGCCAAGGATGCTTCAGTGGCTCCTGTAATATTGTTAATGAGCACAGAAGCACCAAGATGCATCCAAAGGTATCCCCTAAGTTTGACATTCTCCTTCTCCCCATGAAGTATTAGCAACCCTGCTTCCTCATAATAATCAGGGTTGATTACACTCTCCCACCATCATAAATCCATTTTGCTTGCTGAACCATTGGTATGGGAACCCAGAGGTAACCATATGGTGGATGTTTCCCATGAGCATTGACATAAGACAGCGTCTTCACACTTGGTGCTCACCCCTTGCAGGTTTACCCACATGCCCCTTCCTTTGCCTTCCAATGGTGTTCAAGCCCTGGACCAGCCAGCCAGTGATTCGCCACTGCTCAGAAAAGCATCCTCTACCTTAAACCACTTCTCATCCACAACATGCTGGCAACTGAAACACTGTGTGGAGCTCTGCCCACTAGGAGTATTTTCCTTCTATACTGTCTTTCAGGGCCACCCCTCTTGGTCCTATCATGTAGCAAAGTTCATTTTTGGCTTACACCAACCCGTAGGTGAATCACTCCATCCAAGGACCAGGCTTGGGCGTTTTCTCTATTACCTGGTCATAGTGAAGTTCCCCTGAGGCCCTGAGTGTGAGCTACAGGAAAGGAACAGTGCAACAGATTATTTGACATGGGGCCCTGAGCTACCCACTTGTGTGACTTATTTGTGCCTGCTAGACCTCCTTGGGCCTGAACATGCCCTGTCCATCATACATTGGAAGTAGATCACTAGTGTTCCCACCTGACTTTATCAGACTTGATGGATTTAACAATACCCAGTTGATTAAAAAATTATATACGTATCAGTAGGTGTCTGTTTGCTGGTCAGTCTCTGTAGGGCCCAATAGGGCTCAGGAGGTGCATTGTGAATGTAGAGCTCTCTGATGCAGAAGGTATGGCCTAGCCAGAGGGTCTGTACTGTGCATCCCCTATTGGGGCTTGTCAGAGACTCTGCTCAGCATCCCTGTCTCCATGGGACATTCTCACTCAATAGCCAAGGGACAGAGCAGCTGTACTGCAATCTGGTCCTAATGCAGAGCTGTCTCTTTCTCTCAGCCTCACTTGGCATTGTTAGACTTCCCACTACATGATAAATGGATTGGGACAGTATTCTCAAAGTGGCATATGCCACCTCCAAAATCCAAGGACTTGTCAAAGATCTATAATTTACTTATCAATAAGGACTATAAGAATGACACTTTGTTCTTTACTTCAGTGTTAGAGACTGCTAGTCTGCTCGGCAAGGCCCAGCTAGCAGAAACGGGTGTTTGGCAAGGCCAGCCCTAGTGCCAGGTGGACTCAGAACCGACTCTGTGTATAGGGAGTCAACCTGGTGTGTTTACCCTGTAGCCCATGAAGCATGGAAAGCAGAGAGTGTGCCATGCCTTGTTCTCTGTGGCTAGCTCAGCTTCCTGGTTTCAGTTGAGCAGGTGCCAGTAATACCTGCATATAAGCTTAGTGTGATTAATAAACGGGACTCGCGGCTTGGGCGAGCCTCCCGACCCCAACTTTGTCTCTTCTCTTTTTCTTGCATCCTCCACCGTCCAAACCCGGTGCGTTATCCAGGGACGGCTGGTCCGTCACACTTCAGAAGGGATATCCCAGCATGCCTCAGACCTAGACACTCTGTAGTTTTCACCTAAGGAGCCGGCTCTTGAACCATTGTAGAGCTGATCTCCTATCCTCTGGCACATAGCATCTTACTAGGACATTCAGGTTAATACCTTATTGTTGTTTACCAGATCCCATTAGCATGATGTCATCAATATCGTGACCTAGAGGGATGTTTGCAGAGAGTCAAGATGACCAAGGTCTTTATAGACTAAATAGTGAAGGTGAGTAGGACAGTTATTAGAGTCTTGGGGCACAACTGTGGATGAATACTACTACTATTTCCACATACGTGTGAACTGCTTCTGGTGCTGCTTACAAATGGGGATTGAGGACAACTGCCAGGGGCTGTGCTGATCTATCCCAATAAAGATACTACATCCAGCCTAAGAGCTGTATTGAGGCTACTGCTTGGATCATGTGATATAACTTCATGACCCAAAATGATTCAAACAGTTCCTGCAGACACTAACATAAGAGGATTAAATGGAGGATATAATTGGAGCCACCACCCCTGTATCCTTTAAGTCTTCAAGGGAGACGTTAATTGCTGAGCCTGAACAAATGGCCTACACTGATGCAGGAACTCAGTAGTGGCTCTAGCTTGAAGCTACTTAATTTGGGGCATGGTTGTCATGTAGCAAAAGCTGCACCAGATACGCAGGTTGGGAATGTAGAAGAGAGGTCTGAACAGGGCAGGTAGATTTAGAAATTATAAGCTGGAAACTGAAGTCAGTGGAATGGATTAGACTGCCCTGGAAAATCATGTGGAGTTAGAACAGCTTGAGGCCCCCAAAGACATCATTACCATACTCAGTTCCATGACTCCTATCTCAGAAACTGGCACTGCCATCTACCTGGGCACCAAAGCTGGAGACCTGAGCCTTTGGCACCACACATCATGCCTTTCATCTCTCCTTCAGGTACCCTGGATGACAGCAAAAGGAGACTTTCTGATGTTCCCCAAACATGCTGGGCTCTGGTCCTGCCACCATGCCATTGCCCATGCATTTTCTTCTACCTGCAAGGCCCTTCCCAGCCTGTTCTTCATATACTTACCTGCCAGTTCAGCTTCACGTGTCACTACTTCTGGGGAGACTTCTCTGGCCACCCTTAACCAGAAGCTATAGTTCCCTCCTCCCATGCCTTTTTGTGCACAGTTTATGGCATGCATCGTTGGGATGATTATTTTATCTCTGCCAGCCCTTCATATCCTCCCTGCCTGGCTGTGTGGCCACAAAGGGCATGGACTTTGCCTTTATGTCTACAGGCATCTGTGTTTACATATAATCAAGAATTTAGTGAGTCTCCTTGGGAACAAATACTCTGGGATGGGGAGCTTTCAGAATGGCCAGTTTGAATGACAGATCTGATTAAGTTTTTCTCCCTTCCTTCAGTAAAATGCAGAGCAACCACTGTTGACGAGTGAATGTAACACGAATTCTCAAACATATTTCTGTCCTGGTGGGTAGCTCAGTTAGAACATGGTTCTGGTACATCAAGGTTGGAGGTTCAATCTCTGGTCAGGATACATACAAGAAGCAATCAGTGAATGCATAACTAAATGGAACAACAAATCTCTCTCTCTCTCTCTCTCTCTCTCTCTCTCTCTCTCTCTCTGAAATCAATAAAAATATTTTAAGGCATTTTCCCTTTGTTTCCTTAATCATAGAGGCTCTTTTCTAAACAATTCTTTAGAAAACCTAACAGTTGTTTTCTCAGGCCTCCATATATTTAGTGTAGCCAATGGGTGAAGTGGAAGTCTTCTACAGGTTTCTAGGAAAGCTTTTGATTTTCTGATTCAAAGGATACTGTGCTAGCCTCACCCCTTCCTCCCATCTTGAACCTCAGATGTGGAGCCTGAAACTTCATCAGCCACCTTGAACCTGAAGCAACAGCCAGCAGGCTAAGGGTGACAGAGCAGAGAGCATCCATGATCCTGAGCCCCTGTTGGCACCTTAGCAGCACTGTCCCAGCCTTGGGCTGACTGCCTCCATATCTCTCCTTATGGGAGATTAGTGAAGTGATTTGACTGTTTAAGGCACTACTGGCCAGGTGTTCTGTCACAGCATACTAACTGAGACCAACTACATGAAGGAGCAGTGTGGGGGATCCCAATCCTGCGGAGCCCCCCAATCTGGGATTGAACAAACTAACCTGGACTCAAAGGTCCTGGGGAGAGAAGGGGTGGCACTCTCTCTAGTGGGGAGTGTATGCCATCCCCTTTCCCCACATAGCTTTTATTGGGGCTAGCATGTGCAAAAAAAGAAGGGTGCAGGTGTTTGCCATAAAACATCCAATGTTTAGGGAGGATAAGCTACAAAACACAGACAGCAGTATCTGGTCAAAGATGATCAGACTTGCTGGCGCCAGAGCATTGATCAAACGTAGTTCAGGAGTTCATTCTGGCCTTAACTCAAACATCTATTAATTATGGTCAGACATACACAGAACAGAGCAGGCTTCAAGGTTTACATTTCAATTCTAGGCCTGATTTTTCCCATGGAAACATGTCTTTGGAGGCTTCGGATCATGCCTGCCGCCTGCTCCCCATTTTCCGTCAAGGCTTACAGGCCCAGCTCACGCAGGTGCTACAGCTTCTGAAACCACACAAAGCTGTCCTCTCTGGAGCAGAAACTAATTGCCAGAAGACTGCTGTTAGTCAAGGTGGTGTTAGGACTGGTATTAAAGATAAGACTATCAATTGATGAATAGGTAGGATTTTTCCAAAGGATATCTGAGTTGCACTACAAGATTATGTGATCTGTTCTGACTGGTGTAGGTCAGTGGGTTGAGTGTTGACCCATAAACCAAAAAGGTCGCTGGTTTGAATCCCAGTCAGGGCACATGCCTGGGTTTCGGGCTAGGTCCCCTGTTGGGGGTGCTTGAGAGGCAACCCCTTTCTCTCCTTTTCTTTCTCCCTCCCTTCCCCTCTCTCTAATAATGAATAAATAAAATCTCCTAAAAAATGTTTGCCAAATTTTTAATGAGTGCAATAGAAGGTCAGATTATACATTTATGTGAATTTCCCAGGTAGTGGAACACAGACAAGGAATCATAAAATATGAGACAATGATAACAGAAATGGAACTTAATCTAGGAGGTACAACCTCTAATATAAAAAGGTCTCCTTTAAAGAGAAAACCAAAGACAAAAAAATCATTAAAGAATAAAGGTGAAACCTGGCTGGTGGCTCAGTGGATGGGTGCCAGCCTGCAAACCCAAAGGTCGCTGGTTTGATTCCCCAGCCAGGGCACATAACCAGATAGCAAGCCGGGTCTCCAGCCAGGTCTATGGCCGGAGGCAGGTGAAAAGCAACCATTCACTGATGTTTCTCTCCCTCTCTGATTCTCTCCCTTCCCCTCTCTCTAAAAATAATAAATAAAATATTTTTTTAAAATTAAAAAAAAAAAAAAAAGAATAAAGGTGAGAGGTTTTCCTGGATGTTAAAGACCAAGTGTCCAGATTAAGATTCCATCAGTTTCCCAGCATAAAGAATTAAGAGCTCTGGCTGATGTGGCTCAGTGGATTGAACACCAGCCTGTGAACCAAAGGGTTGAGGGTTCAATTCCCAGTCAGGAATCATGCCTGTGTTCCAAGCCAGGTCCCCAGGCAGGTCCCAGCTGGAGGCACACAGAAGGTAACCATACATGGATGTTCTCTCCCTCTCCTCCTCCTTCCCTTCCCCTCTCTCTAAAAATAATAAATAAGACTTTTTTAAAAAAGGTATTAAGATACCCAAATATGGACATATTATTGTGAAATTACAGAAAACTAAGGATAAAGAGAAGGTCCTTAAAGCTTCTAGAAGGGTGGGAGAATAGGAGAAACAGATGCCTTCCAAAGAATGTAAACCAGACACTGCTTTAGATTCAGATTTTCCATTTATAGGACAGGAAATGATAAGAACACTATATAATTCCTCTCCAGTTCTGAGGAGAAAATATTTTTAATTCATAATTTTATATCCTGCCAAACAAAATGAAGTGTGGGATAGAGTAGAAACATTTATAGACATGTAAGGAATTATAGCTCTCATACCTGCCCTGTTTAGAAAATTACTTGAGAATATGCTTAACTGAAACAAGTAAATTGTTAGGCCTGAGTTCCCTGAAAGCAAACCTTGAAGCAAAGGTTTATATACAGGTTTACTTGGGAGTGAAATCCCAGGGAGCAGAGATGAGCAAAAGTGAGAGTACAAAGGGAAAATGGGAAAATAGATATAGGATGCACTATTGAGTTGGCCACCACAGTGACGAGTTGTCCTACTCTGCATGGCCATATCAGAGCCTTTATAAAATGCAACCTGCAGCCAGGGAAGCACAACCAGGTTGCAAGCCAGGTCTCCAGCCAGGTTCGTAGCTGGAGGCAGGTGAAAGGCAACCACACATTGATGTTACTCTCCCTCTCTTCCTCTCTCCCTTCCCCTCTCTCTGAAAAATAATAAATAAAATCTTTAAAATAAAATAAAATAAAATTCAGCCTAATTTTAGCTATCTAAAGAAAGAAAGCGGGCAAGGAGACAAACCACTCAATTGAAAAATGGGCAAAGGACCTGAACAGACCCTTCTCCAACGAAGACATACAAAGGACCCATGGGCACATGAAAAAATGCTCAACATCACTAGCCACCAGAGAAATTCAAATTAAAACTACAACAAGGTACCACCTCACACCTGTCAGAATGGCCATCACCAACAAATCAACAAACAACACATGCTGACAAGGATGTGGGGAAAAGGGAACTCTGGTGTACTATTGGTGGGAATGCAGACTGGTGTAGCCACTATGGAAGACAGTATGGAATTTCCTCAAAAAACTAAGAATAGAACTGCCATATGACCCAGTGATTCCACTGCTAGATTATACCCAAAGAATCCTGAAACACCAATTCAGAAGAACCTATGCAACCCTATGTTCATAGCAGCGCTATTCACAATAGCCAAGTGCTGGAAACAACCTAAGTGCCCTTCGGCGGATGCATGGATCAAAAAAATTTTGTACATTTACACAGTGGAGTTCTATGCAGCAGAAAGAAAGGGAGAATTCCTACCGTTTGTGACAGCATGGATGGAACTGAAGAGAATCATGCATAGTGAGATAAACCAGGCAGCAAAAATTAACTACCACATGTTCTCACTTAATACAGGAAACTAATGAACAAACAAACAAGCAAACAAAACAGAACCAGAGGCATGAATACAAATAACATACTTTCAGTGTGCAGAGGACAAGTGGTGGGGGTTGGGGGAGGAGGCAAAGAAGGGGAACAGTTTAGTCAAGGAACTAGCATCAATGACCCATGGACATGAACAACATGTAGGATTGACTGTGGGGTTGGGAATAAGGAGGGTGGGGAAGGGGAGAACAGAGGGGGGGAAATGAAATGAATATAATATAACAACAATAAAAAATAAATTTAAAGAAAAGAAAGAAAGGGGAAAACATTTATCTCTTGAGTCCTTTCCTCTGTTGGTCAAAAGTACTTCCCCAATGCATGAACTTCCTGCCCTTCTGGTTAGCACTGTGTGAATGTGAGACCCCACACAGCCTAGAGTCACTCAGGCATTGGTATAGGAAACCAGCGATGGGCTGGAGTTGAGGTGCCCCCAGATTTCCTGCATGAACCTGGTCAAAGCCTGCTAGTCATGGTGGCAGAGGCTACAATAAGTAGTTTCTTTGACCTCTTTCATAGCACTTCAGATAATCTCAGTGAAGACCAACCGGTCAAAGGTCTATGCAGTTGACATTAGTGAAAGAGCTTCAATTCCTGCTGATGCAGCCAGTCCCAGGGCCAGAACTGATATTCATCACCTCCATTTAACACCCAACAATACAGTATTATGATTATTGCTTTATACAATCGGGTAACTTTCAGAAACACTAAAAAAATGAGAAAAATATATACATAGTCTTTCTTTCCTATTAACTTATATATTCACCATTTCCAGTACTCTTCATTTCTTCCTTTACATTTGAGTTACCACCTGCTGCTCACCTAACCCTACGATTTAGGGTTAGGGTTGGGATATTAGACAGTGTTGATGTTATCTGGAGATGCTGCTGCTCATGTTCTAAGATTGCTTGGGTAAAAAGCTGTTTTGCAATAGGGAAAAACAAAATCAAGAGGTAACAGGAAAGTGCTGATGATGATATTTGTGTTTCTGGATCCAGACACTACTGAAGTCAAATGATCAATAATAAGAGAATTACAAATTAAGCCAAGAGGTACCACATAAAACAATGGTACTTCGTTTTCACCTAGATTTTCTAAATTTAAAAATGTCATCCCTGGCTGGTGGCACAGTGGATAAGGTGCCAGCCTGCAAACTCAAAGGTCGCTGGTTTGAATTCCCAGTCAGGGCACAAAACCAGGTTGCAAGCCAGGTTTCCAGTCAGGTCCTTAGCTGGAGGCAGGTGAAAGGCAACCATACATTGATGTCTCTCTCCCTCTCTGCCTCTCTCCCTTCGCCTCTCTCTAAAACTAATAAATAAAATCTTTTAAAAAATAAATAAATACATATTTTAAAATATCAGCAATACTCAGAACTGGCCAAATGTCAGAAAACACACACTAGAAGTTGACAAACAGAAACAACTTTTGTGGAAGGCAACTTAGTAATACATACCAACATTTCAAATACAAAATAACTTGAAATATGATTTATACTCCTATAAATTCACTCCATAAGAAAGGATTCTCATAAATTCAAATATACAAGGATTTTCACTGAGATATTTTCTATAAGAGAAGAATCAGAAGCAACCAGTTTATCAATACTGTAGAAATGAAAGATTACATGTGTGACATTGCAACAATGAAAATGTTTCATTGTTTTCTACACTATAAGTTTTAAGGTTCTTAGGCCTGCCCTTTATGTGGGTGCTAACTTGCAATTCTGAAACTCAGTTCTTGGAAAGGCTGGCTTCTCTAGTAATAATTACTAGTGAAAGTAAAGGAAAAATGTTCCTTCTTCCTTAGATCAGCAGAAAAGCAGATGTTCTGCATCATGAAGCCGAACATGAAGCAAGTTTTGATAACTTGGAAGCATTCACAAAACTATGCCTCTTACCCTTCTATCCCATGAAGAGATTTGTTTTTCAATATTTAACAGCAATCATTCATAAACTATCTCTGTCTTACTCTCTTACCATGTAAAGGAACTTGTTTTTCTATAGTTAACTAAAATCATTCTGTTCTGTATACTGTTTAACAAATAAGTTTTAAAAGACATATGGATTTCAACCATGGCTGGTGTGGGTCAGTGGGTTGAGCACCAGCCTGTGAACCAAAAAGTCATCAGTTCAATTCCCAGTTAGGGCTTCTGCCTGGGTTGCAGTCCAGGAACCTCTGGTTAGGGGTGTATGAGAAGCAACCAATCAATGTTCTCTAACACCAATGTTTCTTTCTCTCTTTTTCTCTCTCCATACCCCTCTCTCTAAAAAATAAATACATAAAACTTGGGGAAAAAAAGACATAGATTTCAGAGAGTAACAACAATTCCTGTGAAGTACAATTTTTAATCTTAAAATTCTTTGATCATGGGGAGGGGGACAGAGGGGAGCAAAAAGGGGATGGATGTAATACAACAACAATAAAATTAAAAACAAAACAAAAACAAAAAAATTCTTTGATCACAATTGCATGTATTCATGAGTGCTAAATGGCCAGTATCTCATAAGGCATGTGCACTGCCCAGTCAGAACAGACCACCGCTGTAAACAGCTGGTAGTGCCATAGCTGTACCCAAAGGCTAAGGACAAGCCTTGCAGTTGCATATTAAATGTATGGCCCTCATATTGAATCGGAGATCAGTGTCTATCTAAAAATATAAATAATTTTGAGGGTCTTTGTTAAGTCATAGAAGAAGGCTGGACTTTCCCTCCTCCTCACCCATTAATAAAATAATAATTCATACTTGTGGCTCTGATTCATTTCTGATTCAAACTACGGATTTGAACAAGTCTCTGCCTCACTTGAAACAAAGCATTTTTTAAAAGTCTACCTGGCTGGTGTGGCTCAGTGAACTGCCACTGTCTGCAAACCCAAGCGTCACTGGTTGGATTCCCAGCCAGGGCACATAACCAGGTTGCAAGCCAGGTCTCCAGCCAGGTCATTAGCTGGAGGCAGGTGAAAGGCAACCATACATTGATGTTTCTCTCCCTTTCTTCCTCCCTCCCTTGCCCTTCTCTTTAAAAATAATGAATAAAATCTTTTAAGAAGTTTCATTTTTTAGAGCAGTTTTAAATTCACAGCAAAATTAAGAGCAAAATACAGGGATTACCATCTATTCCCTGTCCCCACACCTGCATAGCCTTCCCTATTACAAACATTCCCCACTAGAGTGGCGTAATTGTTACAATTGATGAACCTACATTGACACAGCATTATCACGCAAAGTCCACAGTTAACATTAGGGTTTTCTCTTGGTGGTGTACATTCTATGCATTTGGACAAATAGATAATGACATGTATCCACCATTTACTACCCTACAGAATAGTTTCACTACCCTAAAGTCCTCTGGGTTCTGCCTGTTCCTTCATCTCTGCGCCCACAACCCCTAATCTCTAGCAAGCACTAGTCTTTTTACTGTCTTTATAAGCATTGCTTTTTCCAGAATGTTATATAGTATGGAACCTTCTCACGTTGGCTTCTATCACTTAGTTATATGCATTTAATTTTCCTCCATGTATTTTCATGTCTTGACACTTTTTTTTTTTCAGTGCTGAATGATATTCCATTGTCTGGATGTTATTTCTTCATTTATCTATTGAAGGACATCTTGGTTGCTTCCAAATTATGGCAATTATAAATAAAGCTGCTATAAACATCCATGTGCAGGTTTTTGTGGGCACTAGTATATAAACTACACTCCTTTTTTTTTTCAAATTTAGTGTGAAACTGAAAGTTCTTCTCTCCTGCAAACAAAAAGAGGCTGGAGCACTACCTTCTCAGGCACTTCTGTCAGAGACGAACCAGGACTGACTGGGTCACTGAGGAACTGCAAACTGCAGGAAATCAGGTACTTGTAACTAAGTTCTGTTCTCTGAAGGCAAAGGATCTCTAAATGTGAGGACACCAGAAAGGCACTCTGAGGAGAGACTGGTGTTTGGATTGGACTAGGAGAACCCCGAACACTGTGGCAATGGGGTATGATTGCTGTAGATAGAGGTAGGTTGGAGCCAGAGCCACAAAGTCAGTTCTGTGTAAGAAATATTCCAAGTAGAAAGGTGAGGTCAGCCAAGATACTAGTATGAAAGAACCATGGACATGGGTAAGAAGTGGGATTGACTTTGCAGGGGAGTGGGTGGGTGGGGAAGGGGACAGAGGGGAGGAAAAAGGAGATGGATATAATACAACAACAACAGGTCAGATATGGCAAAAAGGAAAACATATTGAAGGATAGACATGATGTCTTATATTTAAAAACTTAATCTTAGATTGTGAATTTATAACCCAGAATCCTACCCGTATCAATGGTTCCTGTGTCTCAAAAGGTCCCTTGTGCAAAAGGGCCCACCCCTTCCTATGGGTAGTCAAGCATGGATCTTCAGGCCAGAACAGGAACATGCTTAATTTCCCTACTTTCCCATACAACTTCTACCTGTTCTTCCAAAGGAGAAACTCTGAAAGCTATCATGCATATTAGCCCTCCTTAGTCATAGAGAAAATTGGCAACATTGACAGATGTTCAGAAGGTGAACAAAACTTTGAGACGAACCTTAAAAAAAGAATTTGTGAGAGGACTCAGGTATTTCTCTAAGGGGGTATAAAATGTCAGGGCCTGTGACAATTCTGCCAAAATGTGATTTTTTCTCGCTGACCATCTGGGTGACATGCAGGTGACATGCCTCTGACCTGTAAGAATTGTTTCTTTGCCAGCTCCCTACTGAAGGCCGGAGGTCAGAGTCGTCCTCCCAGTATGCAGGACCCAGACTGAAATCCAGGTTAGCTGTGCACAAAGCAGTGTAACAGCAGCCTGCATTTGTGAATTTGAAGCCATCAGTACAGGAGCAGTGAAACTAATGTTCACACCCCATTTTCACTACCTTACATTTTCTTGCAGTTACCTGTAAACTTGAAGATGATCCCCCATCTAGCTGCAGCAGTTCGCTTTTTGATCCTAACTCAGTGGTTAACACAACAGGTAATGTGTATACCCCCACCCCTCCTCCCACCCACATCCTGTTGACCTTGCTTTCCTCTCATGAATGGAAACTATTGAGTTCCCACAGTTGAGTCTGATGCTAAAGCCGGTTAGAGAGCACATATCTGAAAAGATTGGTTTTTGTTTGTTTGTTTCTTTGTTTTATTTTATTTTATTCTATTTTAAGATTTTATTTATTACTTACAGAGAGAGAGGAAAGGAGAGAGGCAGAGAGGGAGAGAAATATCAATGTATGGTTGCCTTTCACCTGCCTCCAGCTACAGACCTGGCTGGACACCTGGCTTGCAACCTGGTTATGTGCCCTGACTGGGGAATCAAACCAGTGACCTTTGAGTTCGCAGGCTGGTGCCTTGTCTGCTGTGCTACCACCTAGGGCTGTTTCTTTGTTTTAAAGATTTTATTCATTATTTTCAGAGAGAAGGGCAGGGAGGAAGGAAGACAGAGAAAGAAGCATCAATGTATGGTTGCCTTTCACCTGCCTCCAGCTGGGGACCTTGCTGGATCTGGTTATGTGCCCTGACTGGGGAATCCAACCAGCAACCTTTGAGTTCGCAGGCTAGTGCCAATCCACTGAGCCACACCAGCCAGGGCTGAAAAGATGATTTTTTTTTTTTTTTTTTAATTTTATTGTCACAGTGGAAGGTGCCAGCCTGCAAACCCAAAGGTCGCTGGTTTGATTCCCAACCAGGGCAACATAACCAGGTTGCAAGCCAGGTCTCCAGCCAGATCTGTAGCTGGAGGCAGGTGAAAGGCAACCACACATTGATGTTTCTCTCCCTCTCCACCTGCCTCCCTTCCCCTCTCTCTGAAAAAATATAAGTAAAATCTTTTAAAACAAAAAACAAAAAACAACAACAAAAAAAATTTTATTGTTGTTGTATTACATCCATCCCTTTTTTGCTCCCCTCTGTCCCCCTCCCCACCCACCCTTTCCCCCCAAAGTCAATCCCACCTGTTGTCCATGTCCATGGTTCCTTTATACTAAGTTCTTGTGATTTTTTAATATCTGGAAATAAAACAGTTACAAAGCCTAGTTCTTTTCTTTTTACACTACTCATAGTATAATAAGACTGTCTTCATGTGTGTACCATATATGACTCCTAGAACAGGAACATGTCAAGTTTCTTGCTCAGCAAGAAGTCCACACTGGTTCTGGGCAGCATCCAGTACATGCAGATGGGTCAAGGGATGCTACCTCTTCTCTTTACAGGTGATGAGTGGCCTGGCAGAGCGAGATAACTCATATAACCTAGACATGGCTCCCAATGCATTTGATGATCAGTATAAGAACTGTATTGAAGAAATGGATAAAGAAGCACCCCTGCTGTTGAAACACGAACTGAAGGTGAATAAACAATTTAAAGATAAATGGGAAGAGGCAAAGGAAAAATGGGATAAAATCAAGAATAAAGCATACTCTTCAAAACTCAATGATTACCAAGGAACAGCTGTAGTGGCCTATACTGGGGATATTGGAAAACCTTTTAACAAAGCAGTAAGAGAATACGGTAAAAATCCAAGTAACTTTCACTTTAGAGCACTCCATTATTACTTAACAAGAGCTCTTCAGCTTCTTTCTGCAGGAGAGTGTTATGATGTTTATAGAGGTGATCGCATGAAGTATCATCACAGTGGACAAGGAAAATTACGTTTTGGCCAATTTACCTCATCATCTTCGTCTGCTGAAGAAGCTAAAAAATTTATTAAGGGTGGGACTGGGACATTCTTTACCATCAAAACCTGCTCTGGTATTAATATTGCAATGTTCTCTTTCCATGAACATCAAAAAGAAGTGCTAATTTCAGGCAATGAGGTGTTTAAAGTAGTCAGCATGACAAAGATAAATGGAACATACAATGAAATTTCACTTCAAAGTACCCAAGAACTTATGAGTAACCTCAATTGCTCCAACAGTTCAGGTGAGTCTGAGGTCATGCTCCAGATGGGAGTGCTGGGGCCATCATGAAATACAATGAAAATCATGTGGCTACCAGAAGCCACAGGGCACAGAACAATGGGGCCTTCGACTAACTGCTAAAGACTATTAGGTTCCTAAAAAGACAGGGCTCACTCATATCCTGATAAAGAGCAGCTCAGGCAACTTCTAATCCAGTCATGCTCTCAAATTCCCTGCTATGCAAAAAGGTCAGAAAGAACAAAACAGGTGAACACCAGAGCATGTGAGTTATGAAAACTACTGATAGGTCAGTGGGTATAGGAAAGGTTTAGGGCAGTTAGGAGACCTGGTCCAGGCAGAAGAGTGTGGCCACTGCAGGAATCCTGTCAGGAGATGATGGTGCCTGAACTGAGCAGATGGCCCAGGTGATCCAGGGAGGTTGGGGAACAGGGATTGTCCATGAGGTGTTCTAGGAGAAAGAGAGTGAAAGCTAAGTGGAAGGAACTATGATTAGAAAATGGGATGGTGAACCTTGAGGCTTCCAGTGTGGGTAGTTGGCAGGTTCTGAGCTGGTTGGAGGACATTTCCAGTGAAGCCATTGGCTAGATTGAAGAGCAGGTGAATAGGGTTGGAGCCGAGGAGATCAAAAAATTGAAAGGCTTGGCGCAAATGGACCCTATAAAGCCACATGCACAGGGATTTTGCCTAGACTGATGAAGAGTAGAGATGGTAAAAGAAGAGAATGCACACATCAGTGAAGACATATCAGTAATGGCTGGAAATAGTAATGGACTAAAGCTATGACCTGTCCAGTCCTGTGATAGGTGAGAAAGGGCCACCTTGGGCTGCTTCCACTTAACTCAACCTTTCCCAAGGTGTCCTGGCTCTCAGGTTTCAGTGCATTTATACCTCTCATTCTTTCTGGTCTGAAGGCACTGTCTTCATGCAATATTTCATCCATTCTAAGACACTATCAACTGAGTAAATTAATTATCTTTCAAGACCTAGCTCAAATATCACTTCTAATCATAAGCCTTCTTTGATACTTTCAGGCACAATTAAATACCATATCATGCTTCATGACAAGGTTTGTAGTCAGACAGCCTCAATGGTAATCTAGGCTCAACCACCACTAATAGTCTGTGAATTTAGGCAAGTTACCTGAGCAATCTATGTCTCAATTGCCTCCTTTGTAAAATGAGGATACAAATATTGTACCAATGCTTCAGTAGTATGTCTGTGAGAGTTATAGTAGTTCTGTTTTCAGTTGCCTGGCACACAGACATTGCTCAACAAAACCTTCTTTATTTTCCCTCAAGGAGAACCTTGTATATATCTCAACTATATACTCACCATCTTTTGAGAATAATTTGTTTACAGTCTGGTGATGTCTTTCTGTTCCTTCTGCACTCAGAGCCTGTCATTAATGTCTGGGTTGAGTCAGGGCTACAGAATTTGTTGCTGAAGTAGGCTAAGTTTTGTTGGGATATCAAGGTCCCACCAGAGGTGGATCTGAGCTGCAGAGGGACTGAGTATCCAGCAAGATTCAATTAAATTAGTCTTGATGCTCTGAAGGGCTGCTGGAAACAATAAAAATGTTTATGGTAGAAACAGGACCATAGCACATGATTATTGGGGGACTCTGAGCTTTTGGATGCAGAATTTTGAACTGAATCAAATCTAGTTAAAACAGGATAGCCAGGAAAACAGTCGAGCAGAGGAAAGCTGTTACCTACCATCTCTGACAGGCTGAACTGAGAACCCCAAGGGAAGAGCCCAGATTCCACCCAGAGGCAGAACTCCAGATAACACTGGCTGGTGGAGAACAGGGTATACATGTTGCTACAAAAGATGAACATCCATGAGGTCCAAACCCAGACACATATTCTTAGGTGGAAAAGGAGCACAATGGCCAGGGAGCTGCAGGCCCCACACAGGGGAGCCTTTCTTATTGAGGCTCCTGTAGCTGGGGGCTCAGGGACATGGCAAGTGGTGATGGAAGGAGCTGAGGAGCCCATAAGGCCTGAGAGCTCAATCCACTCAAGGTGACCTTAAAATCATAGACCCAAAAGGATGTGCCCTCACAGTCCAATCTCTCTGAGAGGCAAAGTAGTCTAATTGCTGGCCACATGTAGGGAATCCCTAGGGCCCACCCTCTTTGTTTTTTGACCCTTGGGTGAAGCTTAAAAAGTTTGGGAAGCCCGTGTTTTAAGAAACCATAGAGAAACCTTTCCTCCTCTCCCTCCCACTGCAGGAATGAAAGAAAGTCCAGCATCCATGGTGCTGCTGCCTGGCCTCGTTGTCCTGCTGCTCCTTCCTGCTGAGCTGTAACTCTCCCGCCTGGGGCCTGGCTCTTCATGGGGTATTGGGGAGGGAGGGACACAGGATTGTTTCATGATTTATGTTGGTGCTCATGCCCCGCAAGACATCTAAGGCATCTACTGGGTCTGACCTCAAAAGTGTGCTTTGCTTTCTGTCTTCAGTTTACTACCTGAGATAAGTCCCTATTCTCTTGACACTTTGCAGTGATTAAAAAGCAATGCTTTGCCCTGGCTGGTGGCTCTATGGATTAAGTATCAGCCTGCAAGCCACAGTATTGCTGGTTCAATTCCCAGTCAGGGCACATGCTTGGATTGTGGGCCAGGTTCCCAGTTGGGGGCACTGGAGAGGCAACCACACATTGATATTTCTCTCCCTCTCTTTCTCCTTCCCTTCCCCTCTCTCTGAAAATAAATAAATAAAATCTTAAGGGGGAAAAAAAAAAAGCAATGCTTTATGCACAATCAGCAGTAACATTCTTTAAAATGTAATTTCATTTTGATATGGTGTAATTGAAAGAAATAAACCAGTTATAATCACACCTTGTTTTTCTGTGTCTAGATATTTCTACAGGTTGTATTGGTTGTCCAAGGAATTCTCCCCAGGCATTAGATGTGGTGCTCACATTTCCACTGTAGAGAAGGTCCATGTTTTATACTTCTCACAAGTAGCCTTGCAGCCCTGATTAAGCCAGAAATACAAGGGCTGTGCTAGAGAAATCCTTCTCCCTACACCACTCCACCAGAAATCCAAGCAGTTATTAAGCCCTGTCAATTCACTTTAATAATAGCTCCCTATTGATTGGGGAAGTATTTCCAAAATAAGACTGTTAGATTTGTGCCCGGAAGAAGAGAGGAGTTGGGTGGACTAGTTCAAAGCCTTTTCTGAAGGATGTTCAAACAGGAGGCTGAGTCCGAACGGATGCAGCAATGAGCAGAAACAGAGTGAGATTTTTTAAAAAGATTTTATTATTTTTAGAGAGAAGGAAAGAGGGGAGAAAGAAAGGGAGAGAAATATCAATGTATGGTTGCCTTTCGCCTGCTTCCAGCTGGAGACCTGGTTGGAAACCTGGCTTGCAACCTGGGTATGTGCCCTGGCTGGGTAACAGGATTATCAGAATCCAGGCAAGCATAATGACCGGCCCACAGGCTAAAACGATTAATTCTTGCAAAACCAGAAGAGGGGGTTTCTGAGAACACAGGACCCCAGGAGTAACCGCAGGCCACACAACAGAGGCAGCTGGTATGACTGCAAGCTGTTGCTTGTGGCAGGTCACAGGGTGGATAAAGGGTGGTCTCTGTCCCTAACATTCTGGGCCATTGTATTGATTTTTACTGGGAAGAGGGGATGATGGTCTGGCTTCTGAAGCTACTTTCTGCTAGGAGTGATTGTAGGACTGTCCCTATGTTCCTTCTTGGGGTAAGGTTGACATGAAGAAGCACAGAGTAGGAGCATGTCACCGGCAGCCTGTGCTGTCCTAAGGATAAAACTTATTCGGAGGCGTAGGAGATAGGGATCTACTAAGAAAAAAAAGCAGATTATTCTTATTGGGTCCTTAAGGCTATTAGCATGACTTGGAGGGAAGAGGAAAAATAGGAAAAGTTCTCAAGCAAGGAGAGGTCACTGGCAACATTTATTTCTGCACATTTTATGATGTCAGTGTTTCCTTTTAAAACTTTTAAATCTTCTACAACCTAATAATGACATAAAAACTGCATATCTCATTTAGCAGAGCACATGTTCCTGCTGCCTCAGCAGCAAGTATGTTAGGGCTCACCTGTTTTGTAGGACTACATTGGCCAGGCTGTCTAAGGATCTCTGTTGGTACCTACACCAACCCTCTGCAATGTTGCAGATGCTCTGCAGCATAACATTCTAAAATAATCACTAGAATTACAAATAAATGAAAGTATATTAGAACTTTGTAGACTCTTGGAGATACTTGTATAATTTCCTCATTTGACAAAGCTTTCCATGTATTTTATATATATTAAATATAAAAGAATAGGCCCCGGCTGGTAGCACAGTGGATAAGGTGCCAGCCTGGGAACCCAAAGGTTGCTGGTTTGATTCCCCAGCCAGGGCACATAACCAGGTTTCAAGCCAGGTCTCCAGCCGGGTCTGTGGCTGGAGGCAGGTGAAAGGCAACCATACATTGATGTCTCTCCCTCTTGGCCTCTCTCCCTCCCCTCTCTCTGGAAATAATAAATAAAATCTTTAAAAAAAAAAAAAAAAAAAGATTTGTTGGATGAATGAGTACATTTTTAAAAATAAATAATAAATAAATATAAAAGAATACATCCTTGAGATATTTCAGGGGTCCTTTGAAATATCTCAAAGCCATAAGGAAAAGTCTTCTAAATTTTAAACCCTAGAAATCTTGTCAAACATTTGATCTAAGGAATATATATTATGAAATGATATTTGACTGTTTGTTTAAAGTGATGGACCCTAGACACCTCCATGAGGCTCCCATTCACATAAGGACACCTGCGAACTTGGGCGAGAGGGAGGAAGTGCCTCTTTTGTCTTTGGAGCCTGGGTGGAACCTGAGCACTCATGTCAGATTTCATTGTTTCTACCTCCAAACACAGGCCTAGCATGTCTGAGTGCCCCATCCCCATAGCACAGCATCTTCTTTACCCCGAAGATTGTGCCCATCATATCTCTACTCCAGGCCTCACACAGCTGTGCCTCACATGTTAACGACCCTCCCTTTAATCTCCAGCACCCCGCACTGAACAAGCACAGCTAAATACTCTTTCAGTGAGTAACTAGTAACAGCTGACACTCCTGCAACTGTGATGATTTACAAAGAACTTTTGCCTGAATTTAGGATTTTCTAAGCCAGGCTGATCCTCTTCCAGGGATCATTCTAGCACATGGCACCAACATCTTACCCATTTGCACAAACCAGAACACTAAGAGACACCACCAATCTTTCTCTCCCACTCCCACATATCACATCCAACCCACCATCAAGGGCATCACTCAAATCTGTGTTCCCCCCATTCCCTTGGCCTATGTTACTATCATGTTCTCACATGTACTGATCAAGAGCTCCCTAACAGGTCTCCCCTCAGCCCAGAATGCATCTTCAGTCTCTTCTCCATGCTGTAGTCAGAATGGTCCTCTGTTGCTGAGCAGGCCACCTGCTTACTGAAAACCCTTAACAGTGAGTTTTTCTTTGGGGATAAAGCCCAAACCCCAGCCACTGCCTGGCCTTTTCCTGCCTCCCTGGCCTCACTGTGCATGACCCTCTCTCTCTCATGCTGTCCCACCACCCTCCTCCCCACACTGACCTTCCTGAAGTCCCTCCTTTTTGTTGTACTTCCACTTGCCACAGGATCAGATAATTGCATGTGCTGTGCCCTCCCCTCTTCGTCTAGTTAACGCTTACCTCAGGGCTTAGCCCAGGCAGCTCTTCCTCTGGTAAGACACCCTGACCACCATGATCTAGTCTAATCCCCTGTTAGGCGCTCTGCAGCACCATGTGCTTTTCCTCACAGCCCAGCAGGCACAGTTGCAGTTTCACATTCACTTGCAAACTTGTTTGATTGCTGTTTGTCTTCAACTAGTCTACATATAAGCTTGGTGCCCAGCCAGCAACAGTACATGGTATGTTTTCAATAAATGTGTTTAATTAAGTAATTACCTACTTGATTAATCAACTAACATTTCACTCAGGTTGCTGTGAGCCCCCTCAAGGGGGTCCCTGACTTAATGCCTCTGCACCACCACCACCCCTCTCAGCCATCACGGCTGGGCCTGGGGAAACGTGTAATGAACACTCTAAATGACAGTGACCACACACAGTTGACAGAGACAGAAGTGCTTGTCAGAAGCAACTTACAAGGAGTGAGGCAAATGAGATAGGAAAGAGGAAAGACCTGAGGATGGATGTGGCCTAAGGTAACTCCAGCCTTGGCCTGATGGGGAAACCGCATTTGGAGCCAAACCATAGATTGCACTGAGGAGTCACCCCACCCTGAGGCAAGGGGGCAAGGCCTTTGGTGCCCAGCTGGTCTTCAGCGATTGGGCTGTCCTGCCAGCTGACCCAAGGCACCAATGCTGCAGGAAAGTGATGGTCAGCTGTGTGCCCCTCTCCCTCCAGTCCCTCAGTCCCATGTGAACTGAAGGACCTCTCTCCTGCCTCACCCACAGTTAGTTTCCTGGGGCTGCTCTAACAGAGCACCACAAACTGGGTGACTTCAAACAGGAGAAACGTATTGGCTCCCAGTTCCTGAGCCCGAAGTCTGAAATCACCGTGTTGGCAGGGCCATGCTCCCCCTGCAGGCTCTAGAGGAGGACCTTTCTGTGATCCTCTCCTGGCTCTTGCTGCCGAGCCTTGGCATGGCCTAGCTTGTGGCACAACATCACTCCCGTCTCTGCCTCTGTTCACATGGCCTTCTTTCTGTGTGTCCCTAAGTCCAAGTTTGCCTATTTTTATAAGGCCCTCATCTTAACTAAATCACATCTACAAAGCTCTAATTTCCAAACAAGCTTAATTCACAGATACCAGGGAGTAGGACTTGACCATAGATCCTGGGGGTACACAAGTGAATGCACTCTCTCATAAAGTTACAGCTACCTCTTTCCAGCTTTTCTGAACCTGCCCTTTCAATGCCTGAGCCTTACTCCTAGTGCTGTGCACTCCTCGGAAGTTATGCTTCCTTATTCCCAGAAATGCATCCCAGGGAAGCCCGGTAATTACCACAGCTGGCAGCTTTCACAGCGGTTCTCATGCTTCTCATTGAATCCTCACAACCACCTGAAGAAAGTTTATTATTATTCCCATTTTACAGATGAGTACATTGAGACTCAGGGAAGGTAAGCGCCTTACACAAAGTCACACAGCAGGTAATGGCACAGCAGAGACTTGACCCAGGTGCCTAATGCCAGACACCACAGCCTTAACCACTGCACTCTACTCCCCACTGTTTCCTGTGATGAGATCTAATTAGTGTCAAAGGGTCCTTGTAAACCCATCCAGCACCTTGGAAGGGTATCATTGAGAAACTGCAGAGATAACAAGAAAGAATACAAAACTGGGGACCTGTGTTCAGTCACTAGGAGGACTCAGGAATAAGCAGTCCCAGATCATTAGAGGAGATGAAATGGTCCTCAGGGGACAGTTTGGGGTGACATTGCTTCAGGGAAGAATTTTCCATTGGTGATATTTTGAAATTGATTTGATGATGATACAATATAAATTTGGTTATTTTTCTCTGTCTTACTTTTATCTACCCCCCTCATTCAAATATCATTTTGCATCCTGCTGGTTATGATGTTTCACACAGATCACACAAGCATGATTTCACTGTGAACATGATTTCCTTGGATGGGAGGACTGGCTGTTTGTCATACAGGCCGGATCTTACTGAGGAGACTTTTCTTTAGTGGAATGAGGCAACTCTTGCATGTCTGTGATTGTTACTGAGATGCTTCTCAAGACATGCAGGCCAGCCCCTGAGTTCTCAGAAGATGCAGTCACTTGGATTGGATTGATACTATAATGACTAATCTTTCATTTAGCAGTCAATAAATTTTGCTGAATGCCTTCTCTGTCTTAGGCTCTACACTAACTACACTAAGGGTATAGTTATAAGCCAGACTTAGTCTCTCTGCTCAGGGAGCTTACAATATATTGAGGGAGTCAGACAATTACAACCAATGGGGTCAGTGCTTCAAGTGAACTATCAGTTGCGGGTCTTCATTAAAGAAGCCATAAGCCACAAAGGTTGAAGTAGAAAGAGAAAGGAATTGGGCTCAGTGCTACACAACTGAAGATCAGGGACAATGCAGACAGCCTGAATACTCAACCATTCCTAGAGAACGGAAATATCGCCCTCCTGCCTTCTGTGGCTTCACACCTATATGTGGGGCTGGCTATTAGACAATCCATCTTGGGTGCCCCTAACACTCAGGCATTTCTATCATAGCTGCTTCCCAGGTGGTAAATCTACTTGCCTACAGTCCTCATGGCCACTGTGTACTTCTACCTCCCTGCCTGATCAGGGACACCTTCTATATGGACCCATTAAATAGTTACCTGCATTTGATGAGGATTGAATTGAAGAAAGGAAAATCATCACAGATTCAAGACACATTATGAATCACAAGTGCAGTAAGTACTAAGAAAACTAGACCTAACCACACTGTGGTAAAACTGCTGAAAACCTAAAACAAAGATAACATCTTAGCACAGGGAAAGAGATGCATTACTTTCAAAGGAGCAATAACAAGACTGACAGCCATGAAAGTTAAAAGGGGACAGAATGTTATCTTCACAAGACTAAAAGAAAATATTTCTAACAGAATCCAATCACTCCCAAAACATGCTTCAAGAAAAAGGAGAAACAAAAACATTTTCAAACTAATAAAAACCAGGAGAATTCATCACCAGCAGACCTGCACTAAAGGAAATACTGAAAGGGTGTTTTCTGGTAGAAAGAAATGGTCCCAGATGGAAGCTTGAAGATATCCATCAATAGAAATAGATATAGATATTCATACAACGGAATATATATATTCCAATGGAATGGAATGGAATCCATTCAATGGGAATGGGATCATTTTTTCTAATAGCCAAAACATTAATATATAAATGTCTACCAATAGTCATATATGAAGTACTATACTGCAATAAAATTTAATAAAATAGACACATACTCCCATTCAAGATGGAGTCATAAAGACTAGGTTTACCCTCCTGCCTGAAGTAACAACAACAACAAAGGACAAAAAACAACAACAACAAAGGACAAAATGTGTCTTGGCTGGTGTGGCTTAGTGGATTGAGTACAGGCCTGGGAACCAAAGGGTTGCCCATTCCATTCCCAGTCAGGGCATGAGAGACAACCACACGTTGTTTCTCTCCTTCTCTTTCTCCCTCCCTGCCCTTCTTCCTAAAAATAAATAAATAAAATATTTTAAAAATAACAGTAATAATGCATGTATTTATTTTTTAAAGGAGAAAATGAATGAAACTAACATTTTCAAGGTATTGGCTATCAGGCAATGATATCCATCCTTTGCTGGTTTCCCCTCCCCACACACCAGACTTCACCCACCCCACACACTGTCCCCACTCACCCATCTTAAGGAGAATGAGCCCTGGAAGACTGGGCATCAAGGACAGTAAGACCTTGAGCGCAGCCCCAACACCCCCACCCTCACCTCCTCACCTGCTTTCCTGGTCTATCTGCAATGCCCTCACCTCCTGCCCAGTCCTCCCCATCCAAACTTCAAGACCCTCTGAGCCCAGCCCTCTCCTGATGCCCCGTTGCACTCAGCTCGCTCCTGCTCTGCTCTCCCGCCACCTCATAAGCATAGGATCAAGCCTTGCAGTGCCCTCCTCTACGTAGTTACTTCATGCCCACAGGAGGGGCTCTGCCCACACCCAATCACAAGGATGGTGCTGCCTTCCTAGGCTCCTTCTGCAGCGGCAGGCCACTCAGCAGGCCCTCAGGTGGGAGGGACGTGGAGTCTCAGGCAGAACTAATGGACCTCAGTCCTTTTCAGAGAATAGCTAAAGTGGGCTGGAGGCCCCTGAAAAACACCTCCCATTTTCTCTGTTGAATCTGTATAGAGCGTACCCTGTGTAGACTGCGTCGAGTCTGCATGAAGGATGTATGTGCATGGAAAAGAGATTGTTCGTGTTTGAGTGTGAGAGGGGCGTGAATGGAGAGGAGGGGGGATGAGCCCCACAACACACACCCTCCACTACCTCCTCGACCGCTGGGGAGATTAGGAGTTGGGCGCCACACCGTGGCGACAGGCTGCACTACAAGCCTCATCTTCCAAGAAGTATACATGGAACCCATCCAGATCTTCCTCTGGGACCCCATCAACTTGCTCCCCACCCCTACGCCCCGTGACAGCCCCGTAGAGACTGAGACAGAGACCCTGTCCTGAGTCTCTTTTCTCTATCGGAGAGTAAGTTTTTGGACGGGAGTCATGCAGGAGGGGAGCACACTCCCAACTCTAGACGGTTACTTCACCTCGGAACCTCAAGCTGCCTGGCTGCAGAATGAGGTGATGGAACCTCGTCCACAGCATCATTGAGGTGTGTGGAAAATGAAAACAGTGAGTTGGGAAGGCAGGACAGGTACAAGGGGCCTAGGAGCCAAGCGTTGAGTTCTCTGACCTGGTGAGGGCAGCAGCCTACAGACTCCAGCGCCGCCCTTGGTGCATCCAGCCCGCGGACGCCCACACGCCACCATAGCGCCCGCTACCCACCCCCACCCCACCCCCCCTGTCCTGCTGGAGCCTCACAAAGCAGCTGGCACAGCTGCCCCGCCCATCTTCCCTAAGAAGCTCCCTCCTGCCAGAGGCTCCACTCAACACCTGCTTGCTGGTGAGTGGCGCTCAGCAGCCTCCCAGGGCTGTCATGGGGCCACACAGATGCCCCACATTTTGGGACACCTCTCAGTGCTACCTCTACACCCAACCCCATGCAGTGGGTCACCAACTTCTGCCAATCCAGCGTGTCTTGAACTCCCCATCTCGCCCAGCCCAGGGCACGGAGAGCAGCCCTAGCAGGACCCCTGCCCAAGCTCTCCCCTCCGCAGTCCTTTCTCACCTCTCCAGCAGGATCTTCCTCAAATGCACGTCTGAGCCACTCCGCTACTCACCACCTTTCTCTAGCTCCCCTCTGCCCACAAAATAAAGCCAAACTCCACTGCCTGCCTTCAAGACCTGCCCTGATCCTGCCTTACAACCCCCTCCATCCCCTGTGTGGGTGGCGGTCACTCCCCGCCTCTCAGCCTTTGTAAAAGCAGTTTCTGCAACCAGGAGTGCCCATCCCCTTTTGCCCACAGGAAAACAACACCTGTCCAGCTTCCAAACCTCACTGTGCTTCTTCTCACGGTTATGATCTTGCCTGGAGCCCTATAGTCAAGGGTGCCATAGGGTTGTCATGGCCTGAATCCAAGTTTGGATCCATCTCCCCCAGCAGGCTTGTCCCTCCAGATCAGTGACAAGGATGTTAGCTGGAGCCCTCAGTCCACACAGGACCCTGCATGTAGGCAGGTAGGAGGAAATGTTTGTGAGCTGTCCACTCAATTTGGTGGCAAAAAGAGATGTGTCACAGCATGGGCCTGAAGTGGGGTTAAATCACCTCAAGGGGAGGTTGGGCTGAGGTCAGACATCAGAGGCAGTGGAGGGAGATTAAGGCCACAGGATGTGCACCCAGGTTATTCTTCCCCTTTGCCCAAAGGCTTGGGGAAGAGAGACATGCAGACACATCCAGTGTTGGTGGTCACAGACAGAGGACTACTTCTGTCAGTCCACAATGAAGCTAGTGTCAGCCATTAGAATAGCTGCCCCTGGTCAGCCTTAGGCCAGGAACTGACCCACCTCCCCCGACCCTGGGGCCCACTGGTCAGACTGGGTTCTGAGCTGTGAGAGAATAGAGACAGACTGGGGGAGCCCAAAGCAGGTACTGGGCAGGGTGGGGGGGGTCAAGAGCCCAAGCCACCCAGGGAAGGCTAGAGGCTCTGAGCCCAGAGAAGATTCCAAACCATAACACGTGGTGGGGCAGGGGAAGTAGATAGGCTCTGTGGTCCCAAAGGCAACGCGGGCACCCTATTGACATTTTGGGCAGTTGCAGGTTGGCACTGTCCCTCTCCTAACCCTTCTTTTCCTCCCTCCTCCAGGAAAAAAGACCCCAGTGGCCAGCTCCTGGCATGTCAGCTTTACTGATCTGGAGAAGGTGAACAGGGAGAAGAGATGGGAGGGGCATAGGCAAATGCGGGAACAGGGTCTGGAGACTTTTTTTCCAGTCAGAGCCTCCTCAGGGCTGCCAATCTGGACTCCATTCTTCTGTCTGTGCAGAGGCAAACACCCTCACAGCCTGGGTAGTGGGTGGGATGACTCTATAGAACAATCCAGGGTTGCATCAGGTGTAGTCAGACTCAGGGTTATTCCTTTGGCAGGACTTATGGGGCTACAGGCGGACATCTCTGTGGATAGAAGGGGGTTCACAGGCCCAAGCCCTGGTTGTATGGGCACTGGTGACCAGAGTAGGCCAGCAGACAGAGGGTCCACAAGGTGTAGAAGACTGCCTCCCCCAGGCAACCTCCCTGACTGCTTCAGCCCCTCAGTTCTCTCTCAAGTCCACAATCTTTGCCAGCTAACATGTCCTCTTATTGCCCCATGCCCAGGCTTCCTCATTTTTCATCCACCCGTCAGCCCCAGCTATTGGGTCCAGGAATGTCCAGGGGTACCCCAGTATATCTGTAACTCCCCCAGAAGAGGGGCTAGGCACCAGGGGTGGGGGCTTCCGTAGACAGGCAGTTCTAATGGGCATGTGCCTCCCCCAATTTTGTGTCCCCCCTACCTCATACACAAAGTCTGAAAACAGCCCCATGGGGGAGGGTTGGTAGAAAGAAATAGATTTATTCTCATGTACAAAGCAGTCAGCCCACGGGACCATGTACAACAGTTCCACAGAGTCCTAAAAAACACAGCTCTCTAAAGGCAACTCCGAATAGGTAAGGCAGGTGGCCCCCCTCCCCCCACCCCACAACACATACAGAACACAAGAAGGGAGAAGCTGCCAGGGCTGACACTAGAGGCCCAGCCCTGTGGGGTCTCCCAGCCCTGGGACATGGGTGGATATGGCCTTGAAGAGGAGAGACACCCTGCCAGGGCTGAGGCCATGTTCCTTTCTAGGTGCAGGGATGGGTGAAGGGCTTGGACTAGGGGGGTGCACTTAGGGGGCCGCTGAGGGACTCAGCATCGCCTATGTGCCCTAGGGTGTCAGGGGCATTCCATGGCCTCTCCTAGGATTCCAAAGAGCTATGGGGACTTTGATCTAAAAGGGGTCTCAGAGAACAAATGATCTCATTTCCTATTTCTTCCAGATAGGGGAAGGGACTTGCCCAGGGTCACACAGACAGGAGGAAGCATTGCTGACTCAACAGAGGCCTGTCTGTCAGCCCAGGTATCCTTCCTGCCCATTGTTCCTGTCCTGGTTTCTTCCTGAGCCCCCTCTCTCCAGAGCATTTAGTGCCCTTCTAGCAGCTGCCTAATGGGGTCCCAGAATCAATCACACATAGGTGTCCATCCTTATCATAAATAGAGTGGTGGTCCCCAGAGACACCTGTGGCCCTGTGGCTATCTCTAGTCTTCCAGCAGAGATAATGACTGATTCTAAGATACACCCCCACCCCCCACCCCACCTCTGCTCACTGAGATGCCCCACCTTCTCCTTGCGTGAGGATCCTACAGAGGAGAAAAGAGCACATATCTGGTTGGCACGACTGGGACCTAGGAGAAACCAGCCAGGCTGCCTCAGGGAAGGAGTGGCTTGAGGAGGACTTGCCCAAGTGTGGTAGAAGGTGCAGAGCAGGGCCCACTACTCATGGGTCATCCCTATGCTCTCAGAGGATAAAGGACAAAGTCATGGTGAGGCTGGAAGTCTTGCTTCCATATACAGATGAGAACGCTGAGGCCCAGAAAGTCAGTACTTGCCCAGGTCACACAGGAAGTCCTGCTCTAGAACCCAGGACCCATGGCTCTGGTCCCAGGGCTGCTGGCCAGGCCAGTGGAGGGTTGTAGGAGGAGGCCTGGGAAGAATCCTGGAAGTGGATCACTCAGCATCTAGGCTGCAACAGCCGTTGACAGGGCCCCCATCTAGGTCAGGCACCTCGTACTCTTCATCCAGGAAGTCCAGAGAGTTGTTGCTTGGCAGGCCTCGGATGGTGAACTTGTGTGACACTTTGGTCCAGTGCTCACGGTTAGAGGCCACACGTTCATACAGCTCTGCTGCCTTGGGGAACAGGTCCTGCAGCAGCCTGGGGGTACACAGGGGTAGAGTTAAAGATTAGAGATCAGAAGTCAGATAGAAACAGAAAGAAAGATTAGGGCTATAGAACTTCCATAAGAGGGTGAGGCATAGGACTGGACACTCAAGGATGGCATGATGGTCTCTTTCTATAGAGGACAAAGGATGAAGTGAAGGGTCCATCTAGGAGAAAAGCAGGAGGTGGACCCATGGAGCTGGGCCAAGCCAAACCCAGCACCTGCGTGCTGTGATAGCCATGGAGAGTCCCACCCTACCCCACCCTCCCTGTGCAGAGTCCCCACTAGTCCCCATGAACTCTCTCACTTGTAGATGGGCATTGCGATGTGCTCCATGAAGCTGATCTGCAGCTCAGGGATGTAGGCCTTCTCACGGTCCATCATCTCCATTGGCCTGTTGCCCATGGCCTTCTCCTGCAAGCACCAAGTCATCAGGCCTGCTCCTTTTCTCTCTCCATTAGGCACAAGAATCGGGCTAACCCACCCCCAGGCCAGGAACCCACCCCCAAACGGGACACTGAGGTTATTCCCCACATACCAAGTCTCCCTGGGAGAAGAACTCTTTGTAGATCAGCTCCTGAAAGGCCAACACTCTCATTACATCCTGTGAGTGGGATCCACACACCCAAGCTCCTCTACAGCCCATTCCCACAGGGGCAAATTGAGGCCTCCCTCACTCCACCTGAGGACCTGTCCTCACCATCGCCAGCCAGTCAGGAGGATGGTCCCAGGTTGAGGGGAGTAGCTGGGTTCTGACCCACCTTCCACCAGCCACTGACTTGCTGTGTGATCCTAGGTAAGTCCATGCCCCTCTCTGAGTCTCCCCATCTATCACCATGAAGTGACAGCCCTAGGACTTGGAGGTTTTTCTCTCTTCAAAATATAGCCAAGCTGAGCCCAGCACAGAAAGGGTGTTCAGGGTGCAGGAGCTACACAGAGCTGGGCCTGTTTGCTAGCTACACCTTCCCAGGTAGGGGCAGCCCTTACCGCAATCTTCCTTGTGGTCTTCCAGCCCTTGGTCTGGTCTGAGAGGTCACAGGAGGTCATAAGGAGGCAGAGGAGTAGGCTGTGGTGCTGCTTATTGGTTCGATCATAGCCCACTGTTAGGGAGAAGATAGAGTCAAGGAGTGAGGCCCAGCTTCTCAACCCCCTTTCTCTGAGGACAAGGCCCCCAGGGCATACCACCAAGTGGTCCAGAGAATTTGGCATCTTGCAGGGGAGCCAAGGGCCCGGGCTGGGGGGATAGGTCTGAAGTCCTGGGGATGCTCTCCAGGCAAATCCCCCTCTTAGGGGTCCCTCCCCAACCCCAAGGCCCAGGGCTAAAGGCAGGCACCTTCAGCCATCTTCTGGAGGTCCTTGAAGATGCGAAGGTGGTGGGCCAGGTCTGTGGCCAAGATGATATCCCGCATCAGGTCCAGCATGCGCTGATAGTCCTGAGTAGGGGCAGGAAGATGTCACAGCCTCCTGCTGGATAGACCTATTCACTCCCTGGCCCCGAGGAGACTCCGCCCCATCTTCCCCTTCCCTTGTTTTGAGCCAGGTCCTAACTCCCACCATCTCACTCCCACCCTGGCCCCATCACCTTCCGGGAGAAGTGGTCAAAGATGTTGCAACCATGGGTGTTGAGAATGGCGATGGCCTGAGCGAAGTGGTGCCTCTGAGGGGGAGAGAAGTGATGGAGCCCAGATGGAATGGGGGGCTCCCTTTACCACTGACCCCAAGAGAGGGAGTAGGCCCAGCCCAGCCCTGGCTCCTTAGGTAAGCAAAGCAGGCAGACAGGGAGTCGGCATCCTCATCCCCTTTCAAGGCTCTGTTTCTAACCTCAGTGTGACCCAGGCAAGGCCCTGGCTGGCTCTGAGCCCCAGATTCCCCATTGTCACATGGAGGGACACAGTGAAGTAAGCTCTGAGGGCCTCTCAAGCTGGAAGAGGTCTGAAATGATCCCTTGCAGTTCTAGACACTAATTTAGTCAGCGAATATTTGTTTGGGGACAGGAGCAGGGAATGATGAGCAAGGATAAGTCCTCTGTCTCCTCACACGGAAGGGCTATCAGTCAGAAGGGTACTAGGCTCAGCTCAGGGTGGGGAGGGCAGACGCAGGGCTGCCACCAATCCCCCCAGCGGGGAGTGAACCCCTCATCTTTAGGGGGCTGCAAATAGGGGTCATCTCTGGAGGGAGTATCTGGGGGGAAGCATGAGGAGAGATAACCTTGGAAGTTTGGCCCCCATTCCATGTCAAGCCCTGGGCTCAGTGCAGGGAACGGAGGGATGCCTCAGATTTTGTTTTGATGGGTAAAGCTGAGTCATGGGAGTGGAGCCCCTCCCAGGCTTGGTGGGGAAGGTTTGCACGGGAAGGTGTTTCCAGACATGCAAAGAGAATCATGCTAACTACAGGTCCTCTCTTTGAAAACCTGGGCTCCAGCGGAACCTTCATTTCAGCCTGACTTGCTCCCCCATCCACACCTGTACCCCTCTAAGCCCACCCAGGAAAATGTGCCAACCATGCCCTGGGGTGGCTGCTGTTCTCACTGCCTGTCTGAAAAGCCGGGCTTGAGAATAGGAGGAGCTGGATCACACTTTAACTTTTTAACTTTGCACATCACAGGCCTTGGGAGGATGAGGAAGAGAACAGGGGATGAGGTGGGGCAGAGGGCAGAGGCAGGGGGCTGGGAGAAAATGGTGGTACCTCCATGACAGAACCTTCAGAGCTGTAGAGTGCAGCCAGCACAGATTTCTGGAAAAGCCAGGAAAACGCCATCACCCTCACATCCAGAGCCAAGTGCCAGCCACGTTAAGTTAAACACTACCCTGCTCCTCTCACCATCTCTCCTCCCCCATCTCAGAGCCCAGCACACAGCCTGAGGGAGCCCCAGGCTCCTGGTCTCACCAGCCCCCACCTCTCCCAGGCAGCCCAGGGAAGGTGCCCACTGGAAGGAGGGCAGGGTCTCACCGAGGCCACCTGGAAGGAGTTGTTTGTGCCCCTGTGGTCTAGGTCATGACACATACAGGAAATAAACAAGGCAAAGATCTCCATGTCCCTGGTTGGGAGAAAGAAAGGAGAAAGGTCCAGTCACAGCACCTTCTCCAGAGTCCCTGAGAAAGGACAGCTGTATGAAATGTCCAGGAGCCACCAGCACAAGAGCTCAGGACACCTGGGGCCCTTTCCTGGAAATAAGCCCTGGCTTAGAGTTTGGTAGGCCTACCACTCCCTGGCACTGGGACTGTGAGCAAGTCTGGCCCAGAAAATAGGGCTATGCAACTTTCCTCACTGGGCTGTTAAGAGGATGCCCACTGGTGGTGCATGTAAAGTGCCTAACACATAAGAGGGGTTTTCCTGTCCCAAGGAAGGAGACCCCAGCAGCTATAAGATGGGAGAAGTGCAGCCACTCACTCGAGGTAGTTGGTGAGCTCCAGGTTCTTGTAGAGCAGGTAGCAGAAGTGAGAGACAGAGAAGGCGTGCATCCAGTTGTGGTAGGGTGGGTCCCGATAGCCCTTCTTCACCATCAAACAGAACCTGGGGGAGAGGAAAGGGCAGCAGATAGGTCTCAGGCTCTCCTCCTCCAGGTAGCCTTTCAGCCGCTGTCCTTCCCCATTTCTTTCCTTCCCTCATGGTCCCAGTGTCTAGGAACTGCCTCTTACTCATGGACCATCCCTACTCCCACAAGGCTGAGTCTTTCCTAGTCCCAGAGTTACGCCTCCCCAGTAGGCTGGGGGCAATGAATATGAGAGTGGAGGACAGAGGGAGGGAGAGATGGGGGCTGCCTGCATGTGGAAGGCAGGGGACACGCACCGAGCCAGTGTCGGGCAGTCAATTTTGTAGTTGTTGATGAAATTCATGTCCTGCAGCATGCTCAGGATGGCCTGCAGAGGGCAGAAGGGAGAGGTCAGAGGGACTGTCAGTTTCAACAGGAGGCCCTTGCTTTGGCCCTTCTTGATGCCTACCCAATTTTGTAGTCTTACATCTTTAGATCTGTATCAGAACACCGTAAAATGGCAGTACCAAGCATTCTCAGGGCCAAGAACGTTTAGAAATATGGGATCTAAGAACTCTTGGAGCCAAGCTCACATAAAATCTTTGAAACACAGGGAGTGAAGCATTAACCCTGAGGCCATTTGCCAAGCAACCCTCAGTAATCATCTGGCCACCCTTGGCCCCCAGGCAGGCCCCATGGCCCATGCTGGCAAAACACATGCCTACTCCATCTCTAAGGGAGACTCTAGCCTTCCTTGATGACTCTTTCTTGTTGCCACAAAGTTCTTGTGCACATTTAATTTAAATCTCTACCTGTACACCCTCTGTCTCCACAGCAGAGTGGGAGCTTGAGGGGAGAGAGGGCAGCTCACCATGGAAGTGTCATCCTCAGGAAGAGAGCGAGGGGTATAAATGAAACTGGCAAAGTTGGAGTCAATGGAAGCCACAGGTTGGATCCCGTCATGAAGAAGTTTGGTGTATTCATCATCAGAGACCTATAGATGACCAGCCAGGGTGTTAGAAGATGACCTCTACGCATCTGGTGCCCTCACCCAGTGGGTACGCAGTTGAGCTGTCCAGTCCATGGACTGTCACTGAACAGGAGATCACCATGCCCTCCTCACAGCCCTGCAGCCCACCTACTGTACCTCCTTGCCTGTGACCACCCTTATCTATAACGGCCTGTCCTCAACAGAGACCGAAGACATGCGTTCGTAGCACCTCCAAACTATGGCAGCCTTTCCTAGACACTAACTCCAAGACTCCTTATTTGGGGGGTGGTATATCTCCAAGTCTAACCTCAACCCTTCCTATTATGGATTTGACCCTAGCCACAAGGTCTGGGACCCTTTGGTTTGGCCACAGGTGAGAGCAAATGTTTAAATCAACAATGGCCACCACATACTCTCAACTAAAGCCTGTGGCAACTTTGCTAACACAGGGTCTGAGGATGGGATGGGATATCATAATTAGGACTTTGCAGGACTGCAGGACCACTGTACCTAGGGAAGCTGTGTGGCAGAGGCTCTGAATGTGCTTCTCAGCCTTCGTCATTCCCAAGATGGGAATCATCCTTGAACATGGGGAACACCTGGCCGAACCAGATTCATCCCTGGGCTGGGTCCTGCTGCCAGCCTAGATGCTAAACCAGAATGTGCCTAGAGCTGGGTTCCAGGCATTGCACTGGGTCTATCTTCTTATCGTCAAGAGATGATGACCAGAAAGCACAGCCTAGGCCTGGGCCTATGAGGATTCAAGGAGGCAGGGGACCCTGGGGAGAAGGACAGATGCTCCAAGCAAGCCTTACCTTCATGTGATACATCATCATCTCATTGGCCAAGTGGCTGCGATACTGGGCCTCATTCACTTTCTTATAAAGGAGGGACTAGGGGAAGAAAGAGAAAAAGTAGAGCTCAAGCAAGGCAGCTGTCAAATCTCAGAATACCCAGGACTGGGCAAAAGGGTCAGACAGAACCTCCCGTGCGGCCCTGGTCCAAACCTCCCTCCAGACCAGAATATGGAGCCCCCCACCCCACCCTTCATCTAGACCTCCCCTTGCTCCTCCCTCCTAGGATCTCTTAGCATTTGACCTGACACTTTGCATTCCCTCCTGAGCCTGCCCCAGCCTTCAGTGATGGAACCCGAGGTCACAGGAGACAAAGAGAAGCAACAAGGTGGGATAATGTCAGGGACCAATGGATTGGAGTCCCATGGCAGAGCTGCCTGCCAGCTCTGGGCAATAAGACCCAACATTTCTCAAAAAGACATTAACCTGGGGCTTGGTTTGAGGTTGCTTCCAGAGAAAGGTGGGGGTAGGTTGAGTGAATAATGATAACCAGGGTTTCCCATGATCTTGGGAGGTTAACAGGATAGGACAGAAACTGGTAAATTTTTCAGATAGGAAGCAGAGGCCAGGAGCGTGCACTACAGAAGCACGCCCAGCAGCCGGGCTTTGAGTCCCAGGCAGGACAGAGCAAGGAGAGCCAATGTGGCCAGGAGGGCAGGGCATCCTACACTGGCCCCGCCCCTGTCCCACTCACATGGGCAATGCTGATGCCACAGTAGATGGAGAAGGCTGTGGCCAGGTCCTCGTCAAACTTGCTGAACCATGGTCCATTGATTTTGTTCACCAGCTCTGCCACACCGATGACCTCTAGGGGCGGGAAAGAGGCTAAGGTGGGCTGGTAGAGGGGTCTGGCAGAGATCTGCCTTCCAAGGGTGTCCTCAAGGGAACTCCCATGCCTGCTCAGGCCCCGCCCCGACCTGGCCCAGTTCCACCCCTCTGCTAGGTGTTCGCACCCTGGTTCTCGTTCTTGATGGGGAAGCAGAGGATATTTCTCGTGCGGAAACCAGTGCTGTCGTCCACACCGCGGTAGAAAAGCGGGTGTGCATATGCATCTGGGATGTTCAGGATCTGGCCCGTAGTCGCTACATGGCCCGCTATGCCCTGGTCAGCAGGGATGCGGATCTCATAGCTCTGCAGGGGCAGAGATGGGTTCAGAGGAAAATGTTAGTGGCTGGCCTCAGAGAGGCCCATAGACCTGTCCTGTCTGTGAACAGGTGCCCTTGTGAAATCTGACCCCCAGGACCACGGCACCACTCTCCACATGCCCCTGCCTCACCTCGTCCTCCACCACACCTCCATCGAACACCTTGGCAACCAACTCGTTCTGATCCAGCAGGAACACAGAGCAGCTGTGGGGAGATGGCCTTGGTCCACAGGGCCCTGACACCCCTCTCCAACCACCCCCACTTCTCACAACTAGAGGCAAACCCAGATTTCTGAGGCCAAGAAGGAGTGATCCATGATGAAAGACTCTCCATGAGGCTGACTGACTCCAGACATTAGTCCAGCCCAAAGATTCTTTTTTCTTTTTGTAGTACCTACTCTTGCCACACATGGTATTAGGAGCTGAGGACCGGTGGCCAACAAAGTGAGCCCCGCCCCTGCTGTCATTGGATGTTACAGTCTAGTGATGGTCACAGGCATGAAGTAAAGGATCACACAAAACATGATGGGGTCTAACAAGGCAGCAGAGGGAAAAAGAAGGAGCAAAAGAGAGAATGAAGACTGAGGCCTGGGGCCTCTCTGTCTCCTCTCAGGGGTAAATTCACTCACATCTCCGCATTGCTGAGGTTTCTGGCCTCTGTGATGATCTCCTGGAGCAGGACGGAGACGTCATCTGTGAGGGAGAAGCATAGGGGACAATCATGAGACTGGACTGGAATGCCATGACCAAGCCCTCCCACCTCTCCTTTCCAAACCCCAGTACCCCCTCCCATCCCACAACGAGGCATGGAGGAGGACAGTGCACCTACCCAAGTGAGTAAAGAGGTTCTTTGCCACTTGGAGAAGAGCCTGGAATGGAGGAAATAGAGATCAGGTTACAGAAGGTGACCCCCTCCAACCGCCCTGCCTTCAGCATCCCCAGGGACTTTTTATTTACCTCCTGGGACTCTCTGCACATGCTGGGGATTGGCAGAGTCTAATTATGTTATTTGGCTATTAAGTGAAGGAGTGGGAGGAATTGCCCCAGTGAAAGTGTATAGAAATCAAGTGTCTCAGGCGCATTCACCTCCAGCTCCAGCCACCCAGATGTTGCTGTAGTACCCAAATTGAACACTAGAGGGTAATCGAACATAGTGCCTGCAGCCAGAGGCCCTCCTGAGGAGCTAGTGACCTCCCTCTTTAAGATACCTCTAGGGCACTCCCTAATCCCCTGCCACGGTCCAGATGGACTTGGGTTTTGCCCTTGTGGGTGAATCTCTGGGGTTGAAAGCTGGGTGCCTTGGTCCCTGAGAGAGGAGCAAGGCAGGTTACTCACCTGGCACTCACACTTGAGCTTCTGCTCCTTCTGGAATGCCAGGGTGCTGGTGAGCACGGTGCTGGTGTAGTGAAAACAATGCTCAATCACATGCTTGTCCTGGTCCACAAATCTGGAAGGGAGGCAAGGTCATCAGAGAAGGAGCTAATGACAGACTTCTCTCCCTATTTATCCTCACTTCCATTCATCCAGGAAGCCCACTCAGAGATCCACCAGCTAACCATCACGCTCCTCTGCTGGGGCTGCTCACTGCACAGGTGGCTGGGGACAGCTCCTTCAGACTGGAGGCTCCATGAATTGCAGGCAGGGGACTCTCATTCTTTTCTGACCAAAATGTGTCTTTGATCTCAGACTATTGCTTCTTTAAGCCCCAGCCATGTCTCCATCCTCTGACTTCAGATTTACCTAGACCAAGCCTGGGTCTCCCTGCCCAGAATGTAGACTTGCGCAGACCAGAGCTGGGTGTCCCCCTGCTCCTCCCCAGAGGCCCCTCCAGGCTGATGGAGGGAGTGGCATCGCTCTGTCTTGTCTAGCTCTTGCCACTGTCCTACTCTCCCTGGACTCTCCCCTCATCTTTGAGCATCCCTCAGCTTCAGCCATACTAAAATCCTCATAATTCTAAGGAAACCTGTGGCTCCTTCACACCTACAAGCTTTGCCCCACACTGTTTGCTCTGCCTAGAATACCTTTCCCACCCACCTGGCTCTATAGTCCCTTTAGCCATTATCCTCCAAGTGAATGACCAGCTCTGCAGGTTCCAGAGAGTTCACCCATCCCAGAGCTCACTGCCTATCCATCAGGGAGTTCCCAGCAGAAATGCCAAAACAGGGATGGCACATGGGGGGGAAGCCAATACCCAAATGCAGGAAATGAGCAAAGAGAAGGAAAGCTCACCTGGACCTTACCATGATTTTACAGAAGCAAAAATGAGTGATGGAGAGCCAACAATTATCTCTGCCTCAGCTGCAGCAGCTGCAACAGTCTAGCACCCTCATGTAATCCCACAATCTCTTATAATGACAAGCTATTCAGTCCATCACTGCTGGAATAGCACCCCCTGTCTAGTACTCTTCCAGCCCTGTTACCCTAGTAGAACCCTGTCCAGGTTCTTAGCTCACCTTCTAACCCACATCACCCCACTCAGACTCACAAGTCTCCTCCAAGCTTGTTGAAAGCACAGGCCAAGGCCACCACCTGGTCCGTGGCCCGGCTGATGACAGGGACACAGAGCATGGTCTGCAGCTCACAGCCTATCATGCTTTGCAGCTGTTGCACATCCTCCTGCAAAGGGGAAGTTGAGTTAGGGCAGGGAAGGAGAGAGAGAGGATGCTTCCTTCACCCAGCCCTCCACTGCACTCTGCAACAGGTGGTCCTCAGGGACTCGGGCAGGGTGGGAAGTGCTATGATAGGGGGTGGTTGGGAGAAAGCCCGCAGTCTTGTCTCCAGGGTTCCTAAGCTACCCTGTCCCAGAGATACTGGCCCTGAGCACTGGACAGTGTGCTCTCCCTTTGTCTCCTCCCCTGGCTTACTGAAGTGAGATCTTTCAGCTGGATAGACTCCTTGTCTTCCACCACCTTGCCCAGGCGTCCCATTGTCAACTGCAGAGTAAAGAGAGGCTGAGTCAGGTCCCAGCTTGGCCATAAGTCATGCAATCTCAGACCCCACCCCTCACCCCAAAGTCTAGAAGTTCAAGGACCTTTTTAAGTCAGTCCAAATGGCGATAGAGTCAACACTGAGAAAGGAGTGGTGTTCTGCTCCCGACCAGAATACCCTATGTAAGACTTTAGGGTCTCCCCTAACTAGGAGATAGAAAAGCAGACTCCAAGCTTCATATTGATCTCAATGGATTCTAAGAGAACCAAATCCAGAAACACTCCAACAGAAGTGAACTGGTCCCAAGTACCCCTTTCTGTAGATTGCATGAGATTTTTTCCTAGTGAAGGCTCATCGAGAAAGATGGCGAACTCTCCTAACATTTCTAAGTAGATCCCAAGATCCAGCTAATTCCATCAGATTCCAAGAGATTCTAGCAGATCCCAGTCTCCCCAGGCAGATCCCAGCTGTGCCTAGCTTGCGTGAACCTCTCCTACAGACTCCGCAAGGGACCACGCAGGACTCACTGGAAAGCTGATCTCTTCCTCTAGCACTTTATCTCCGATGACCTGAGAGAAAGAGGGGCAGCGATCAGTTCAAGGATAAACAAGGTTTTCCCCCCTCGGAGACCGGGGTCCCTCTCCCTGTCCCAGAGTGCATGTGGCCCTCACCTTGCAGGAGAGCTGGAGATTGTCCTCGGACACCAGCAGGAGGCAGCAGCAGGATGCCTGGGTCTCCTGCTGCAGCTAAAAGGGAGGGACGGAGCGAGAAGCTGACAGCGGATCTGGGCCACCCCGACTCCCCACCCTCTCGCCCCTGTGGGGCGCTTCTGGTAGATGGAGGAGAGACGAGAGGCGGGACGCCGCAACCTGAACAGAGACGGGGAGCTCTAGAAGTCGTTGGTCCCTGGCGGAGTGCAGGGGGAGGGGTGTAGGGACTCACGTATTGGAGGACTTTCAGCTGCAGAGAAGAGGCGTCCAGGTCGTAGAGTTCCCCTGAAACGACGGGACGCGGCCTTAGACCACCCTAATCCTGCGCCACTGCCAGCTCCACCTGCAGTTCTTGCCCATGGATCCACCCCGCCCTCCGCCAACTGCACCCCACCTATCAGACCCCGCCCACCCACAGGCCCCGCCCCTCTAGGGTCAACCCTGCCTCCCCCCCCCCCCCCCCGACCCGCCTCGCTGGGTCCTCACCACATAGTTGCAAGATCTTTCGGTCCCGGTGGGTGTATGCAACCCCACCCTCGTGGTCTCCCGCCATGCCCGCTGGGGGGTTCTGTCCAGACTCAGGGGTCACACCGGGGCCGCGTGGCTGCAGGGCCTGCACCCTTCGCAGGGCCACCAGGGTCTGGGGCGGGCCAAACAGTCACTAGCCACTTGCCCTCCTTTTACCGCGTTTGCCGACTCAGGCAGGACCCTTTGCCTTGGCTCAAGCCATTTCCTGGGCCTGCAGTACCCACCGCCTCCACCGCGATCCCAGACAATTCTTTCCTTAGCGCTCCACCCTCTTGTGGGCCCCCACTGCCTCCGGAGCATCCCTCCCTTCATGAACATCATGATAGGTACAGGGTTTGTCTCCACCCCTAGCCCCGACTCTTTGAAGGCAAGCCAAGGTCAGATCTCTGACTCTAGACACAAGGAATTCTAAGTCCTTGTTAAAGTCACAACATAAAATCTCAGGAAAGAGCCTCAGTATCCTTATGCAGGTAGTCCTTCCTGTCCACTGACAAAATATTTGACTAACTTTACCTCACCAGTACCCTAAATAGGGCAGTACTTTCCTTATCCTCATTTTCAGAAGTGAAACTGATGTCACGGAGGTTAAGTGACTTGCTCAAGGTTACACAGCCCAAAGGTGGTGGACTGGAACCCAGGTCTGTCCAGCTCCCTGACCAGATCATGTTCTCACCCATTATGATGAGGGTCTTCAGCAGCCCTGTCCTACCCCAGCCCTACCCCACTCACATGCTTCTCCACAGCTTGAAGGCTCCGCTCCTCACTGTCACTCAGCTGGCCACAGTGCACCTGGAGGGATATGGGAGAAGGACTAGCAGTGACCTTCCCTAGCCTCCTCTCTCTGCCAAAGGACCCTCCCCATGCCTGGCACACACCTGTTCCCACCAACACGTACATACTCCAATCTGTGGGCTTCAATAATAAGCCTGTCCTTCTGATCAAGCACATGGCCTCAGGAAAACAGCCCCAGGAAACACCATCCCACTCCAGGAAGCCTTCTAGGGCTAATCCAAATAAGAGTGGAACTTTTCTGATCTCTGCCTTTACAGTTGCTATTCTATAACAGCATGATTTAGGTGTATAGTGAGGGAAGGGGGGTGACCAGGGGCTCCTCTTCACCTCCCAGCCGATGAAGCCTTTCAGGGTCTGATTCCACAATCAGTACTATTAGCCTAAGCCTTCCATCTTCATCCTTTCTAAGTTGGAGTCTGAGCTTCCCCTAAGTCTGGATAGGGAAAGAGATCTGGCTTTTATGATGTATCCATCTACTGTGTCTTAAGGCCTTAGGAGAATGGATGAATGAATGAATGAATGAATAAAGTATGTTGCTTTACACGTGATTCTCACTATCCACCAGGGCAGGCTTCCACCTTGCGGATAAACCAAGGCCCAGAAAGGCTGAGTGGCAGAGTTGGGACAGTACCAACTGCTCTCTTACCTTCTCTGCCCACACCTTCCACTATAGACCAAATCTCATCACCATCTATATTAACCTGTTCCCCCTAACTTCCCTGTGTCAGCTGCCAGAAATCCCCTTGGCTCATCTTTCATTGTTGGTGAACAATCCTTTCCCCAAACCCGGCTTGGGTGCTTGACACAGAAAATGAGAGGGAGATAGGAAGGGGTGGCAGATCGGCAACCCACCACAGGCCCTGCTTGCAGAACTCAACCTGCGTCACCAGCTTCTGGTGGTGCCTACCCAGAACTGCTCACCACCTGCAGGGCACCCCATGGTGACTGCACTGGGGTCCCCTCCTTCATCCTTCTTTTCCACTCTGCAGGTGCCTGCCTGCCTCTGCTCTGGGTCCCCTGCCAGGAGCAGATGGAGCGGAGACCAGCAGGTTCCCAGGAAGGTCACACCTGACTGGGGCAGGATGGATTGGGGGGCTGTAATTGGGGGGTGCAGAACCTCATACCTGAGGGAAAGGGAGAAGGCAGACTGGGTGGATAGGAACTTAAAGAGTGTGAGAACTCAGAGGGGAAGGGGCACCTGGCAGTGAAGCATGGGGAGGACAAGTAGAGCCTGGAGAGAGGGGACACTGTAGACAAGGGCTGTACTGGCAGTGCTGGGTAGAAGTTGGTACAGGAAGGTGAGGATATGGCAGGCCTGGGGTCCATGATGCCCTGGAAGGGAGGGCCTTGAATGCTAGGCTAAGGGATTAGACTTTAACCTGAGGGCGGTGGCCAATGAGGTGCAAGGCAAATTGGAGGGAGCAATGCTGGAGGTAGGAAGACCTGAGGGCACATCTATGACTCCCATGGGACAGGGAGCTGAAAGAAGCTGGGGTATGGTTCATTTGCATGTGGCTTGCATACACATGTTGGCATTTTACTGTCAGTAGATGGGGAGAACATCTATTTGTTCCTTCCACTTGGACCCATCTCTCAGAAAAAGGGAAGGGTGGGACCCTTCTAAGGTTATGGGGGCAACCAGTTCCTGGGCTGCCCAAACAGCTTGGTCCCAGTATAGAGCTGGGAGACTGAATGAGAGCTTCTGAGGGTGAGGGGAAAAGAAGGAAGTGTGGAGCCCTCCACCCCCTGTACCTCACCTCGACCTAGCATGCACTCTTGGGTTGCCTCACCCCTTCCCCACCCTGCATGTGCATGAAAATAGTATACCCTCTCATGATGATGCTCAATGCCTCCACCAGACACATCCATACTTATAGTCAGTGTCCTGTGGAGATACTCAGGCAAGTACACACATGCACACAAATACACACACAGTGCAGCTACCAACGCAAAGATATCTACACACCCATATCCAGTTTCTACACCCATCCGCATGTGTACATTCATAGCTGTACACAGCATACTTGAGTTTACATACCCAAGAGTCATGCACACATCCCGCGCCCCCCCCCCCATATGCAAAAACCAATACTCGCACATGGCCTTTTTTGCTCACCAACAGAAACATACACTTGCACCTACTCTTGCTAATCGGAGTTTGACTGGGGCCCAGTGATAACACTCAGTGGTAGGTGCTGGGGCTGTAGAAAAGGTTGAGAACCCAGCACAGTCCATAGACCACTCATCCTCACCAAGTTCAACATGGCTAACTCCATGTAAGGAGCTGGCATGGCTGGCACAACTGGGGGAAAGTGTGGGCACACATTATGCCTCAAATGCCAGAGACCAACAGCCACCCCCTTCTCAAAGGGACTTACTGTCTCAGAACTGAAGAACAGAGCCAAAGACTCCTTTCTTCACACAAAGAATCTGTAATCAAGGTGCCCGGAGCTGCAAGCTGCAGAGGCCCAGGACCCATCCAGCAGTCCTGCACCAGGACGATATAGTTCTTGGAGAGCCTTCCATTGACCACATTTCCATTAGGCCCCAATATTCCTTGCAGCACTTCCTGGTTTCCTTGTTTGCATTTCCCGTCATGTGCAATTCTATCCTTGTTTTGCCCCCTTGTTCATCCATCTCCCCGACCCCTGCAGACTATGGTCTGTGAAAGCAGGGCCTGCCTGGTCTGTTTCCATCACAGCTGTGTTTGCAGCACCTAGCATAGTGCCTGGCATTGCTTAAGAAATATGCCTTTCATTGATGGATGGGTAGATGGATGAATATCAAGAGCAAAGACTCACAGAGGGGAATGGGGCTTGTTAAGGAAGGAGCTGGTGAGTCAGTCCCCAAAACACCTGCCCTGTGGCCCCCCTGTGCCCTCTGCACTCTCTGCCCTTGGGTCCTGGTGGCAGCTGAGAGGGTCAAGGCTGCCCACGCTGCCTCTTGGAGGAAGTGAGAACCTGTGGCCCCAGGAGCACTGGGGTGGAGCAGCAGGACAAGGGTGCCTGGAAAAGTGCTTTTTTACTTGAGCAGGAAGGCAGAAGCTGGGACCATGAATTATCCAAATACCTTTCAAGAGCTCTTCACTGCCAGGGGTGTTTGAGGAGGTGAGGGATCTGCCGTTGGAAACATCTCCTGGGAGCCAAAGTGCCAGGTAGCATCCTGCTCAACAGCATGCACCCCATACCTCAGCCTCCCCAGGATCACACCCTTCCCTCAACACTCCACCACCCTTCTTCTACCCTGCCTTTGATCATACTCCTTCCTCTGTCTAGAATATAATTTCCCTTCTCTGCCTGTCCATCTCCTACTCATGCCCCAAAACCCACTCAAATGCTATCTGCCACTGGGAGGCATGCCTGGCTGCTCCAGCCTCTTCTACCAGAGCTCCTGCATTTCTACCCTTTGGCCAGTAGGGGCCTGAGGGTGTTCCTGCCTTCCTCCAGCTGAGAACTTCTAGAAGGCAGAAATGGGTCAGACTCCTCTTCGTGCTCTAGCACACAGCCTGGAGCAGAGCCTGGGGCAGGGCCTGGAGCACAGCTGGTGCAGGGTTTTGCTAGAGTGAGTTACATTCAAGTAACATGACCCCATCCCCTCACCAGCACGCAACACACACAGACACCCAAGCCTCGGCTCCTGGCCCAACCTGAGCCAAGGAGAATAGCAGTCATGGCAAACACCCTCTTGCCCACAGAGTGAACAGCCTTCCAGATGTCTTCCCCTTGAGAGAGTCCTTCTCTTCTGACCAGTCCTCTCAGCCCCAACACAGGAAGTCTTTCTCAGAAGCCTGACACCCCAGACTCTTTTCCCTCAACAAAGGCAGATGACCCAGGCCACCACCTCCCACCTCCACTTCTGCATATCCTCTCTAGCCCTCTTCAAAGAGACCAGCTCTGGCACAGACTGGGACCAAAGGAGGGAGAGAAGCTGCGCTCAGAGCTCAGAACTCAGTACCAACAGCAGATCTGTTCCCTAGGGGAACAGAAGCTGGGGGGTGGGAGAAACCAAGGGGGACGTGTCTCCTTCAGTCAAGCAGATGGAAGGCTGAGGAGACCAAGCCAAATGCCCCTTCCTTCCTCTCGTCTCCTCTTCTCTCCCTGTGGCACTCCGCCCTCCCATCCTCCCGCCCCCCAGTCCACTGTCCTCCCCTTCCAGCAGCTTTGGAAAGGTCAGATGCCTCAGAAAGCTTTAATTGTGTTTTAATGAGCTTGGAGGAGTCCCTGGGTGCACCAAAGCCGGCTCATTTATCTGTTTGCACCCCAAGCAGGCTGCTTATTGAGGTGATGGTGATTTGGGGGTGCTAACCCTTCTGTTGCTAGGATAGGAAAAAGATCTTGAATGCCCCCCTCCATACGGGAGAAGAGGCTGGCGAATGATAGAGCCCAGGGCACAAGGCTGGGCCAGCAACTTTGTCCTACCTATCTTCTCCGACTTCTCCCAGGCCCCCATCTTTACAACTCCAGCCCAGCTTGCTGCTCTCAAAACTCTCTCTCTCTCTCTCTCTCTCTCTCACACACACACACCCCTCCATCCACCACACCCTCCCCTGCTCTCCCTTCCCCATTTCACCCCACAAGGGCTCTTACCAAGATGACCGCTGCCACAGCCCCAGCCTCCTTGTCCACCAGCGGTATGACCAGCACTGAAGGGGAGAGGGCAATGAGGTGGTCCTGCAGGGCCAGTGAAGCTCAGAGATACTGAGCTAGGACCCAGGGAGGGAGACAAAGACATAGACAGAGAGAGGCTAGGACAGAGACATAGAGCGACCCAGAGACCCAGAGAAACAGAGGGGTATCCTGAGGCAGCAACAAAAACAAACACAGTAAAGACCCCTACATGGAAGGAAACCCCTTCACTCGACAACCTGCTTGAGATCCTCCCAGCAACCCTGAGAGGGAGGGTGGCAGGTAGGGCTGAGCACCCCTATTTTACAGATTGGGAAACTGAAGTCCAGAAAGGGGAAGTGACTTGCCCAAGATCACACAGCAAGTCAGGTCTCCTGACTTCCAGTCTTGTGCACTTTCCACATCGAGACAGAGGACAGAGACCTAGAGAGACTGAGACACGAGGCAGAGAGACATGGCGGACAGGGGGCATGGAGAGGAAGAGAAAGAAAAACAGAGACAGTGACAGAGAGAGCATGACAACAGCGACAGCCCATCTCACAGGCACAAGCACATCATCACTGTGGCCACCTGCCACCAAGCTCTAGTATGTGGCAGGCCTTTAACATGCGTCATCTTATTTGCTCTTCTTCACAGCACCCCTTCAAGGTGAGTTCTGTTGTCCCCAACTTACGGATGAGGAAATTGATGCTCAGAGAGGTTAGTAACACAATAAGGAAGAGAATTAGATGGAGGAATTGCTACAGACACAGAGCGAAAGAAGGAGACCGAGAGATGAAAACAGGAGACGGACATGATCTGGGGAGCAGGGGCCACAGTCCCCCCTTGCCACTGCCCAGCTCCCAGCGCCCAGCTCTTACCTTGGGTATCAGAAGCCACCGGGGCCACCAACTTGGCCAAAGGTTTCCCAGGCATGTCTGAGGGGCCCAGTCCATTGCAGCCCAGCCGCTGCCGGGAGAACACAGCCTCTCTGAAAAAAAGGACATGATCCCACCTCTCAGTCCCTGGGTCATAGAGAACAAGCTCTGGTCCAGGGATATGCAGCAGGTTGGTCCCTGCACATCTGCCACTATCTGAACAAGTTGCTGCAGGGTGGGTGTAGGGAGGACAAAAATAAGAGTCAGGGACCCTAGTGAGCCATAGTCTGGCCTCCGGTGCCTCTTGCTGGTAGATACGTGAAAGGTACCCCAGAAGCCAGCTCAAATCCCCGGAATAAGAAAAGCAAGATCTTGGAGCTAGGCTGCCTAGGTTAAATCTTACCATGGCTACTACTCCTTGACCTTGGGCCAGTGACCTACCCTTTCCGAGCCTTCCAGATAATCATCATAACTAAAGTTTATCAGACATTCTCTTTATGTCCTGTACAGTCCAAGCAATTTACAGATGAACTCAGGATTTCCAGCAGTCCTCTGAATTAAATATTACCACCATCATCATCTCTATTTTCAGGTAGAAGAACTAAGGTGCCAAGTAACCTATCCAAGCTTGCATGGCTAGTAAGTGGTAGATCCAGGATTTGAACCCAGGCAGCTGGCATCAGAACCTATACTCCTAACCAGCATGCTTGAACCTTCCTAAAGACCTAAGGGGGTGTGAGTATCCAATAGGGAGTTGGCATGAATGTTGAGGAGGCAAAGGGGTAGATGTGATGGAGTGAAGAGGAGGTGGGTATGGAAAAAATGAGTTTCTCCCTGCCCTCACCACACATGGGCTCCTCCCCACCCCCCACCTCAGCCTCTGGCTCTTTCTGCTTAATTAAGTACCTGATTTTTCACCAAATGTCACTCCCTCATGATCAATTGTCCTGGGTTCCTCATCTCTTTGCTGCCTCCACTTAATTGTGTTTGTAGGAACTGCTTGGCTTAACTAGAATAGAAGCACGGGGGGCTGGGGCTTCCATGTGTGTGGGCTGGTGGGGTGGGGGTGGGGAGGAATCACTAAGGGGAGCCCAGAAAAGGTCACATGAAGGAAAGAGAGCCGTTCACCTGCAAGTCTCCCACAGCAGTGGAGAAATCGAGGGCCAAAGAGGTTGAACATCTTGATTAGGTCCCGCAGCCTCCTAAACCAGACCCTTTTGCTCCTGGCCCCTGGTTCAGAACCTATTCAGAACCAGCAGTGTCTCCCATCTTCCTCCCTCACACCCTGGACCCTTAAGGCTGCTGGTGTGCTGGGCTCAGGTCTGGGCCATGACTTTGTCAATCCCCCAGCAAGGAGTAGGAATCTAGGATGGCAGGAGGGCAATGGCAGCGGCATTTTCTGATGACAAAATTAATTAAGGCTGGGGCTTCCTGGAGGCCAGAGGCCTTCAGCCAAATCCCCCTTGTGGGCCCTACCCAGCCACTTGAACTGGGACAGTCTGGGTATTAGGCAACCACAAGGTGGCACTGGTCCTTCCGTTGCTGGTTAGTGGATTCCGCAGCTTCAGCCCACTGACCCCTGACTCTTCACTTCTAATCCACCTGACCCAGGTCTGCCTTGACCTCCTCTCTCACCACAGGGACCCTGATGAAGGAATCTACCCTCAGTTTCTTTGATGCAAAACTCCTTCCTCTGTGTTTATGGCCTCGTGACTCTCCAGTTTCCCCTCTCATGAGCTCCAGACACCCAAAGACCTTCTGGAGGCTCGTCCTGCATGTCCCTGAGATTGTCAAAGGTATCCAGTCCCAATCTGAACTTACCCTTGCCACCACTACCCACAAAGTGTCACAACCATCCACTGAGTCCCTTGCGGCTTGTTGACAAACTGTCCTAGCTGCCTCCCTACCCCTTATTTCTCTGAGCCAATGAGTGAGTCACCTCCCATGGACCTCTCACAATTTCCCCCTGCATGCCATTCCCCAGCCACTGCCCAGCTCATACACAGCCACCTCTCCCCTGACCCTGCAGCAGTCTCTTGCCTGGCTTCCTGCCTCCTATCAGGTCCCTTAAACCCATCCCCCATACTAGAGCCAGATCAAGTTTTCTCAACTAAATACTCATAGGAGCATTCTACCGGAAGTCTTTAGTTGCATGAAGTGTTTATTGGAGGGTCCTTCTGGGTCAGGTTTGGTACTGAGAACTGAAATGAGAAGAGGAGGCAAATACTACGTCTGACTCCAGGAGTCCCCATGCCGTGCAGGGACTGCCATGCAGACCGATGCTTGAGTGCTGGAGTGGGGGCTCTGACAAAGGGAGGAAGAGTGGGTCCAGCCTACCCAGGTGCAGGATGGAAGTAAGGTCAGAGACGGTTTCCTGGAGGAGGATATGCCTAAGTTGAGTCCTCATAGATGCAGAAGTTAACAGGGCAGACAGGAAGGAAGGTGCAGGCAGAGGGAGTACATGTGCAAAACCTAGGAGGAGAGAATGAATGTGCCTTCTGAACAGTCCAACTGCTAGGAGTTGGTGTGGTGGGACAGCAGAGAGCAAGACTGGAGGGGGACCGGGGACCAGAGACCTGATGAGCCGGGGGCAATGGGAGACCTGGAAGGGACTTCAGCAGGGGAAGGTAAAGGCCAGGTTTGATGGCTGGTGGCTGGGAATAAACTCTTACTACATAGGAAGAATTTGAGAGACCAGAAACTCGGTCTCGGTGAACACCCCATGGCCTCAGTGTTCCTGATACAGCAGAGGAGAAGCTTGGCTGGGGCAGGTCAACCTCGGCTGGGCCCACTGAGTGTTGGGCCTCCCAGGATCCTCAGCTCTCAGTAGTTCTACGCTTGGCACCGTGCTCTGCATCCTGCCTTCCCTGGCCCAGCTGCATCCCAGGGCCCCAGAAAGGCTGTGCTCTCCTCAGCCCACCCCCATTCAAGCCTTTTCCTCTGCTGTGCCTTCCCCAGAACTGTTGTTCCCACCATGGATGGGGGAAGGGGCTTTGTTCACTGGTCACACCCCAGATGGTTCTCTCCTCAGTTCAGAGCCCCTGATCTGCCTGCCTCCTTTCCCCTCCTGACTCCCTCCAGTCCCCTGCTCTCTGTCCAAGCTGATGGTGGGGGCTGAGGGGGCTCCACACCCTGGGGCCGGCCATCCAGGTTGAAGGCTAGTGACTCAGCCCCGGGCACCCGGGTGGTCATGATCTGCCCCACTGAAGATAAAGACAGATGGGCGCAGAGTGGAGAGAGGAATGGGTGTGGACTTTATGGCAGTTCCGTCTCTTTAACAACTATTTGTTTAGTGGAAAGGGTAGATGGAAAGGCTTTCTCTTGGTGAGGTCAATGGCCTGGAAAGAGCTGGGTGTCCAGGCCACCTTTCACACTTCAGAGACCCTTTTTTGGTGTGACCCCAACTCTTTTACTGATACCCCTCCTCCCAGCCTCAACATTGCTCTGACCTTTCCTCTCTCTCAGAGACAAATTATGATTCTGGCCAGGACCTGGATTCTCCTCTGCCTTTCCTCTCCCAGAGTATGAGACTCCAGAGATGGGAACAGACTATTCCCTGTGTCCCTAGAGACAAATCAGATGGACAGACAGATTCTGCTGTGAGAAGGGGCCAGCTGAAAGGAAAAAGTTTCTCAAGATTGAGCCCTAAGGGGTAGTGGAGATAGACAACCAGTGTGGGGTACAGGCTGCGTCTGTTGCAGCTAAAAGGCCCTAAATATCGCTGTCTTCATCAGTGGGTAATCAACTGCTTTAAGATGGTGGGAGGCACAACAAGAAGAGGAAAGGGGCAGGTTGGGGACTGAAATAGGCTGAGAGATAGAGGTGGGGAGCCAAGGAGAGTGAGATGAAGCCTTCCATGAAGCCCTTCATCCGGGCAGCCCTCCAGGATTCTCTCCCATGCAGCTCTGAGGCCCCTTTCAGCCCTTGGAATCCAGAGCTGGACCAGCCCTCATCTGTCAGCATCTGATCCTATCATTTCACAGAAGTTCAGCCAGGAGAGAGTGTAATTGCTGCTGGGTTCTGTTTGTAGATGGACCGAGTACTGCTCAGATAGCTTTTTTGAAAATTGGACACTCCTTGGTGCCAAGTAACTATGGAGCAGGCCTCCTAGAGGGCTCCATCTGGGCCTCGGAAAAGGAGGGAAACGTGGGCTGGATGGAGACAGCAGGGAAGGACTTTGCAGAGGAGAAAGCAGACCAAGCATGGGGAGGCAGGAAACCCAAAACACAATGGGAGGATGAAACTGGGCATCTGGAAGCCTGAGGAGGGGTAGGGGCAGGGGCATTGGCAGTCCACTCTGCCTCCTCGCACCTCTCTTAGCCCATGCTCTGCCTTTCCTCCTAGCCCTTGTCTGTCTTTGTGACCTGCCTCCACTTCACACCTGCTGCCCTTTGCTAGCCTGGGAGGGTTTCCCTGAGGTGCACCTCAGGCTCCACCTCAGCCAGGCGGCAGCCTTGGCCTCCTGTGGGAGCCAGTGCCACACAGGGCACCTCTGGAAGTGTCCTGTACCAAATCCCTCCCATTTTCTAGAAAAAGAGACTGAGGCCAGAAGGAAACGAATTTTCTCAAGGTCACCCACTGTGTAAATGTGTTGGGTATTGGGGCTGGAAGGCCACCAGCAAGCCCTGAGCTCCTACTGTGTGCTGGGTACTGTGACAAGCACAGGCCTGTCTGGCTCCCATTCCAGCGCTCTTCCCTCCTCCACATTCTTATGTCTCAGCCCCAGTGGAGGGGGTGGGCTCACCACTAGATGTGAGGGTGGAGTGCAGATTTCACCCCCAATCTTTGCCAGCCTGAATGAACTTTGATTTTAGGTTCAAGAGATAGCCCTCCCCACTCACCGCTCACCAGCCTCACCCCCCCAGCCCTGAGGGAGTTCTGAGCCCTGTCACCCAGCAGGCACAACCCTCTCCATCCCCACTGAACTCTAGGCTAATGGCATTGGAACATTCGCTCCCAACTACCTTTCTTCTTGGTACTTTTTCCAAAGGCTTCCCTAAATCCGAAGTGGTTGGAGGTTAGGGGGATAGTGAAAGGATCTGAGCCCCCTCCAAGATGCCTAGACCACAGACCCCCATCCTCAGAAGAGGAAAGCTTGAGGGGAGTGTCTGCAGTCTCAGGAAGGGCAGAGTGAACCCTGAGGGGTGCTCCTGACACCCTCTGAGCCCATGATCCTGTGCCTCCTCCCAGGAAGGCCTTCTGAGCCTCTTTGGGGAAACTTCCTGGATAGGGTAAGCTCATATTAAGCAAAGTTCTTGAGAATTTGGGGTTGGGGAGTGGCTCAGAGGAGAAAAGGGGACATTACAGTTTTTTTTCCCCCCTTAAGATTCTAAAGATCTCCCAGCCCTATCCTTCCATTTTACAGATGGGACAGTAGAGGCCAGAGAGGGGCACAGCAGGCTTGATTCATGTAGTCTTTGAGAGAAGGAGTTGTGAGGAAATGCTGAAGGGGAAACTGTCACCCATCACCCACTCTATGGGGAAATCAGATCGGAAGACTGTGGGTTACTGGAGGAGGGGTGCCAGCCCCTCCCATTAGGAAGGGCTTGGGGAGAGACTGGCATCCTGGAAGCCAGGTTCCAAGCCAGGACCACCAGCCTGCCCAGCATTAGGGCCTTCAGCGTCCCCAAAGAGCAGCCCTTCCCATGGCCTCCATGAAAGGTGAGGATCTTGCCAGCCCTATCTACTACCTGAAGAAGCCACAGCCCTGGACTTCCTGGCCTGTTGGAAAAGCTCTCCCCAGGCAGTGGAATGCTGCCTTCCAGTAACACCCACTGTCCCCATGCCCACTCAGCCCCCAGATCCAACCCAGTGCTCCCTGCCCTTGGTGGCCCTGCAGTACTGAATAGTCAGTGAGCACACCCCCCATGCCGTGCCCTCCTGCCTGTCAACACTTTCTCATCTGACAAGTTCCACTTCCCCTCATTGTTCTCTGAATGGGCCAGGAGCCAAGAGACCATGTCCCAGGCTTGGTTCTGCCTCACACTAGGTGTATGCCATTGGACACGCTCCTCATGATGTTTGCCCATCCAGAAAATAAGGAGACCAAATTCAATAGGCTCAAAGATGTCAGGGGACCATCAGGCATTGAGCCTGTCCATGTTCCTAATGTCAGTGATTCTAACGTTCTATCATAATGAAAACAAAACCAGGCATTTAGCACACATATATTTGTAAATGCTTTACATGTGTTAAACTCATTTAATTCTCCCAACAACCCTATGAGAGAAGTACTATTATTATCACCATTTTACAAAAGAAGAAAACCAGAGGCATAGAGAGGTTGAGTATCTTGCTGTAGGTTGTACGGCTAGCAAACAGGGAGCTGGGCTCCAGAACCCACGCAGGACAGTGCCTCTTAGATGCTCTCAGACACCCATGTACTCCTGCAAGTCCAGCAGCCTGTGATCCCAAACTCTGTGATTCTGTGAGAACCTTCCAGGCAGGTTCCTAGCCTGTTGGGGTCCTAAATGATAAACTGCAGCCCTGACATTCTGAGACTCAGCTCGGAGGAGGCTGCAGCACCGTAGAAGAGCTCCCTGTGAGAAAACCTATCAGCTGGCACTTTCCCTGGGGTGTTCACTCCCCCAAACCAGCATCAAAGAAGACATTGCTTCTCCCCTCTATGCTGGAGTCAGTGGTCCAGCCAAGAAACACCACCTGGCAAGGAAGCTTAGGTCAAGGTCAAATGGGGAGGGTCAAACCAGATGACCTGGAAAGGTGTCCCAGGCCTGAGATCCTTGACCACGAGGAAGGGCATGGGAAGGAAGAATGGCTTACCGGACTTTCCCCTCCTGGGGCAGCTCATGGGGCGGGTCCTCACACACCAGCCGGGACTCTCTGTCCAGCAGGTAGGTGTAGACAGTCTCCTAAAACAGAAGGCGCTCATGAGACCCTGTGAAGAGGTCTTCCCAGCTGCCCAGTTCCAACCTGTACAAAGTTCTAGGTGACAAGGTCATGGACCCTCTGGGAGTGGGTTCAGGCTTCTGATTGTTTTTACTCCCCTGGTAATTCTAAATGTAATTAGGGTGGGAAAATTCCCTTATGAACTTGCCGCTTCGCCTTCTCTGCTTGGAAAGGGTAGTGATCCATGACCCTGCTGGCTTTTCTTACTTATCACCTTAAACCAAGGCACTAGGGACAAGGTCTTGAAAGGCTGAAGTTGCAGACAAATCCTCCACCCCCACCTCGGAATGTTTCCTTTCCATGACTCCAGCCTCAGCAAACAATAACTGAGTGTCCACCCAGGGCTCTTTTGCAGGAGGGGCTCAGAATGCCCTGGAAGCTTTCCTCCAACCTCAACAACTCTACAAGAAACTACACATTGTGACCCAAGCTGGGAGGGCTTCCTGGAGGAAGTGACCCTAAAGTGGTAACTGGAATGGAAATTAGACTCATTTAGGGGGTGGGCAAGACACAGAAGAATGGCTTTTGGATTGAGTACCAGGTATGGTGAGGGCACTGAGCATTTAGGGAACTGACAGTGAGGGTAGGAGCACAGGAGGTGGGCTTGGGGTCAGCAGGGGCTGAGATGGAAGGGCCTGTAAACCAAACTGGGGAGAGGATGCCAGGGGCTGCTGCTAGGTGGAGGGAGTGAGAGGTAAACCCTGAAAGACAGGAACAGATTTGTATTTTGGAATGGTCACTTCCCAGAGTGAGATCAAAGCTCTGCTAGAAGCTTGTCAAGTCTTTGGCTTGTTAATCCACCCTCTCCAAGAGCCCAGAGCAGGTCTTGGAAAAAAAACAGTTGCTGTCACTGACTCAAATGCAAAACTCCACATTCCCTCCAGGAAGGACTGGCGACACCTAGGGTTCTACTACCAATTTCCCTCCACAGAGCCTTGCAGAACATCTCCACTGACCACAGAGAGAGACCCAGGTGCCAGTGCTGTCCAGCAGAGCCAACACCCCGGTGGCAGGGTGGGAAAGGGGGGACCACATGCTCAGCTAAGTATCCTAAGGGGTGCTGTTATCTCAGTGGGAGAATGGAGAGCTCTGCTGATGAGATCTGGAAGGGCTTCTGGTGGAGGTGACATGAGTTAGGTGTTGGAGACCCACCCTCAGTGAGTGCGGAATCCTTTTCAGCAAAAGCAATTGCTTTTCATTACCAGCAGTCCATAATCCTACCAGCCACTCTTGTTGCCTTGGCTGTCCCCAGCTGGCCCTCACCCTCTCCCAACCCCCAGGAGATGGCCCAGTCCTTCTTCCAGATAACTCAAGCCAGACACAATGCAGTTTGGGTTGGGGATGACAGGAGACTGAGAGGAGTGAGAGGAGCAGGCACAGGCAAGGTCTGGAGCCCCCTTGTCCTCCAGAGTGAGGGTCCAGGTGGGGATCTCAGGGATGAAGAAATTAGTATGAAGGAGGCCACCCACTTCTCATCTGTTTCCAGCCTGCTTCTTTTCATCCAACCCTTTTAGCAGTGTGGGAAGGGCCTGTGCCATGTGTCCCTAAGAGATTAAAATCCCACAGCACCCAGGGTCTCACAGAGAGTCCTCCCTTGTCAGAGAGAGGGGTGGATGATCTGGGGGTGGGGTGGCAGAGAGGACAGCTCCTCACTTCATATCCGGATGTCTGTCGGCCTCCACCCCCTCACTCTCCTCAGCCTCAGCCTCTGGGTTAAAATTAGCTGAGTTTATTGGAGAGAAGAAGGGAACTGTTTCAGATACATCAGCACCATCTACATTCAGGGCTGCCTTCCACAATGGGTGCTGATGAGGCAGCCAGGTGCTAGAGGCCATCCTCACTGAGGCGGGGTGGGGGTGGCGGGAGGAAAACCCCTCCCCCCACACTCTGAGGGCGGAACAGACCTTCCACCTCCCTATCTCTCTATGAAGGCTGAGCCTCTCCATGTACACCAGCCAAAGTCAGGGCTGCCCTAGCTCAAACAAGTCTCGAAATGAGCCAAGGTAGACATTACCCACTGTTCCAGGAACCTAGTGACCTGGACCACAGCTGCCTGTCCAGCGCCCAGCTTTGGGGATACAATTAACCCAGTGCAGGGCTTCGCTGCTGGCACAACTAGGCATCCTGCCTGTGAGGGCCTGGCTAGTCATCTCCTCCTTCCCCTCCCAGGGCAGCCTCATTGGGCACAGAGGGGCCAGCAGCTTTACAGACACTGACTTGCCACCCTCCCTGTCGCCTCCTTTCCAGATGTGTCTCCACCCCAGGACAGCTGTTGCCTCAGTTCCATCCTTCTCCAGGAGAATTTATTTTTGGGTGCCAACACACCACCCACTTCCTGCCAATTTTAGGCTCAGTAAAGCTCACTCATTAGCCCTCCTCTTGGGCACCAAACCTCTAGGAGGTTTTGAGAAGGAAGAGATGAGGAGAGAAAATGAGGGTGCTCAGGTTCCAAATCCCGTGTATCTCTGTCATGCTATGCGACCTTGGGGGAAGCATCCACTCTCTCTGGGCCTAAGGTGGTTTATCCATCAGCAGATACGGACACAACCGGCCCTGGGGGTGGGCGTGGTTACCTTCCGAGTTACCCTTATCTCCTGAGGCAGAGGTTGCCCTTGGCTGGCATCTGGAGTAGAGTCTCCATTCCAGGATATGGGGGCTCAGTTTAGGTATCTCCTTTTTTAGGAAGTGTTCTGTGCCCCTTAGGCTGGGTCAGACCTCCCTCTCCAGATTGGTAAATCTTCTGCTTTCCTCTGTCTGGCACAAATGAGACATTGCTTTGGGTCTTGAGGACCAGTTTATCCATCCTACTGCCTAAAGGATGAACCATTGGAGCCAGGTTGGGGAGTGGCCTGGGCACCTAAAGAGAGGCAAATTCTCCTCATAAGACACTCTGGACTCAGGATACCATAGTGACCAGGTGACCAGGCAGCCACCCTCCACTTGCCCCAATCTTCGACCTTATCCACAGTGTTGGAATGGGTTAGAAAGGAACATAAAGGTTTCTAGAGGTCATCTTGTCCAGCCCACTGACTCTAGGCAGGACACTTTAACTTGGCACAGATCCATTCCTCAAGGCTGAGCTCCATTCCAGCACCTCCCAGACCTAGCATCAAGGAAGTTCTTTTCCATGTCTGCCCTCAACCCCTCCTGCTGTACATATTCCAAAGCCCATATGATGCCACTGTGTTCTAGCTGCTATCCTGGGTGAGTACATTCTATTGTCTGAGGTATGATCTTATCAATTAAGCTCAAAGGCCCAATCTGTCTCAGACATTCCAGGATTCCCCTGCAAATTGCATCTTTAGGGTTTAGCTTCAGATCTGCTCCTTAGGAAATCCCTCTCCAAACACTCAGCCAAACCCTTTACTTCCCCGAGGGAGTCCTCTTGGGAGAGACACTTTCTCTTCTTTCCTTCTTGACCCTGTGTGAGGTACAGCAAACATTTGGGGGGTGGGGCAGGGGAAATGTGGAGCAAGGCACCTACCACTCTGGGGAGCACGGCTGAGAGGGCCTCCTTGACAGCCTGATGCAAGCTCGCAATGTCGATGACGGAGCCCAGGCTCAGCAAAGCGTCCTGGAAGAGAGGAAAGGGCGGTGAGGGCCTTTGCGGAGTCAGCCAGAGCAGCCCCATCTGAGCATAAACTTCAGCTTAAACCAGAGCCCAAGGCTCTCAGACACTGGGATCCCAGGATCTTAGGATCTCAGAATCCAACAAGCCTTGGGGCCTTTGATTATCCAAGTTCACTCATCTTACAGATGGGAAAACTGAGGCTCAGAGAAGGGGCCAGGGGCCTCGCAAAGAACTCACAGTGAGTCAAGAGGTCAAGTGTAGGCTAAACCTCGGGTTTCTCATTCTTTAGCCAAGGACAACTCTGGCATGCTAAGGAAAGCACGAGCTTCCACATTAAAACAAAGCAAAACAAGCAAATACAAATTTTTTTTTGAATTCTAGACTCACCGTTTATTAGCAGTGCAATCCTTGGTCAAGTCACTGAGCCTCAGTCTTTATCTATAAATGGGAGGCAACTACACCTACTTCCCTCTACAGGCTGATATGAAGATAAAATGTAACTGAGCCCTAAAAGGTGCCTCCCAGATTGCCCACACATAGTAGGTGCTTAGCTAAATATCTGTTAAATGTGAATCCTACTCATTTTCCCTAGAAGGGGGGTGGCCTCACTCAGTCTCATTCTTCAGCCTAATGACGGGCCAGGTTAGGAGTAGCAAGAGTCTAAGGCACGCATGAGCCTACAAGGTGGAAGAAACACAGCTGTGCCAGCCCCTATCCAGATCGAGGTGGAGGGCGGGGAGAAGTCAGCCTTGACTGCCTCACAGCATTCCCATCCCAGGAATAGGCATCGTCCTTGGAGAGCCGGAACAGAAACAAAAAAGGCCCCTGCTTCTTACTCTATTAACTTGGCCAGCGCCACAGCATCAAAGAGAAAGGTATTAGAACAGGGGATTCAGGGCCAAGGCAGGATCATGACTCATACTGTTCACCCAGCCATGCCCTCCCCATGAGCCCTTGGAAGCTTTTTTTCTGATGTCTTCCCTGTGGATGGGCTGGGTCTGCATTAAAAAAACAAAGTGATTATCTCTGGAGTGAAAGAGTCAGGGCTTGGCCCTGTTGATATGAAAATAATATGAGACTGAGGGTCTTAGTGGACCACAATCTCAGTACAAGCCCCGGTGCGGTGGCTGATAATTAAAACACTGAACCTTGAAACTGCAGGCCACATTGATAAAGATCTGTTAACTTGAATAGAGAAGAGGATAGTTACCCTACTCCTATAGTCGGATAAGAACATCCCCAGGGCATTGTGTCCCAGGTAAGAACAAGGATGAAACTCAGAATAAGGAGAGAATGGGAAGCAGAATACTTCAGGTGACTATGACTGAAAAACCTGGGGGTACCTAGCCTAAAGCAGAGCAGGCCCAGGGGTCTCCATCTTCAACTCTAATCGGCCAGGCTCTCCTGGTTAAAGGGGCTGGACTCTGTGACCCCAGGGTCAGCCTGGAGACTCGAAACATTCCACAGGAGGCTGCCCTTGGCCCAGTGAGGTTAAAGACCTTCTTCCAGGCAAATCCATGCCATATAGGCCGAGGTCACCAGGAGCGAGGAAGAAAATGAACTCCCCCCAAAATGGGCTAACTTCTCATTTTTCAGAGAGGCTGTAGAAAGGAGTTCTGCACTGGGGTCCAGACTTCAGCTCCAGATTTCACTCTTTCGTCTTCTTGGCTTTGGTTTCCTCCCCACCCTCCCACTTCTGTGTTCCCAGGAGTGGGGAGTGGTGGGCTTTCTCCTCACATGCTCACTTGGTGTTGCTTTGATCCCTCCCACTGCTCAAGGATGAAGACTCGTATTGATCACAGAGATTTGTCTCTGGTCTCAGATAACAGAAGCTGCTGCTTCCAAACAATGCAACTCCCAAACTGGATCAATTGTCCTTAGGCACTCCTTACCACAAGGCACACACCCTCAGCAGCACACAGACCTGACACAGGCCTTCACACCTTCACAGAAATACCCCAGCATGCCTTCAGATACCCTTCCTATATACAACATAGGCTCACATGGGTGCAGCTATGTCTTACGGATTCACCCGGCCAGGGCTCAGAAACACCTGCTCACATCACATACAGAGAGGCTGTTGTCATCTTTATGAGTCAATTCTGTGGACTAAAGAGTGGGAAAGCTGATGCCTCATTCGAACCCAAAAGTAAGTCTGCCAATCCAGGCTCTTCAGCCTGGGGCTCTCGAGGTGGGGTCCTGGAAGGTGGTGCTGGTTTAGGTTTGCTCTGAGCTGGAGAGAGCCCTGAGGGGCCCTGCCCTGCGGCATGCTATGAGTGTACTGTGGAAGCTGGGGGAGAGAGGCCAAGGTGAAGTAAGCTCGGATTGATGTAGGGGGAGAAATTTTTCAAAGCCACAGGCTTGGGATAATTGTGTGTCTCCATTTGACAGATGAGAAAACTGAGGCTCCAAGAGAGGCATTTCCCCATCTGTGGTCAGCCAGCCAGTCAGGTCAGAGCCAGATCCAGAATCCAAGTCCTTGGATCTCCAGGCCACATTTGGCTCCTGCTCTGCACCTGATCCCAGTTCCCTCTCTAAGGGGCTTATAGAGAATAACCTGTCCTTTGTTCTGGTTGGTGGGCTCCTGGACCTGCCCTTTATTTGGATTGGGGGATGCCCTGACCCATCCTTTACTGGAATTGATGGGTGCTTGTTTGACTTTCGTTCTGATTGGTCAGGTTTCTGTGACTCTTCAGGCTAAGGGCAGTGATGGAAGAATCACAAGAATGGGATAGGAAACTTGGGGAGAGTTAGGACAGCAACAAGGAATGGAAGTCACATCCAGCCAGACTGGGCTGGATACAGACAGGCCAATGGAGCCTGGGACTCTGCCTGACATCCTTCTGCAAATGCACTTCCTGGTCCTGCCATGCCTATCCCAGGAGTGGGGGGTGTTGGGTTCACACCCAACTGTGAAGGTTCACTTCACCCTTACCCTTCAAGTGGCTCGCTCAGATGCCACAACTTCCTCCCCGGGCCTTCCACAAAGCAACATCACCTCCACTGCATCAACTCAAGGAGGAAATAACTCAAATTCCAAAGCCTACAAGATGGGAGCTAGAGAGCAGAGCTGCTGCCCCAGAGAAGCGGAAGAGAACCAGTAGGGAGCAGCTGAGCACGCAAGTGGGGAAATTCCCCAATGGGAGGCACAGGTGGGGAACTAGCAAGGCTCAAGTCAAGGGCAAGAGCCCCTGAAATCTCAAAAAGAAGAGGAAAGGGGATGTTCTGATAGAGCCAAACCTGCTGTCCTGCACACTTCACGTGTTACACATATACACATCCCCACACACACACCACTGCCTAAATACATGCACACACCCTCAAGCAAACACGCACACACATGAATAAAAATGCAACCGTATTATACAATGCACACACATATCGGCACTTAGGCACGCACTCACGCACATGCGTACACACAAACACACACAACTCAGGCTCAGGATGGGGTGAAGGTCACATTTCCTGCCTTCAGAGCTTCTTTGAACAAACATCAGTATAAATGTCAGCATAAGAACCAGGCAATTTCCCAGACCACAGGGGAGAATTCGTGGTGTGTGGAAACAAACAGCAATTTCTAGTCCTGTTCCAGACGGACCCCAGAAGCTCTGTGTGACTTTAGCAGGCCCCTTTCCTCTTCCGAGCCTCAGTTTCCTCAGTAAAAATAGTCCTTTGAGCTCTGCAATGTACAGTTCAATGGTTTTGTGTTTTAATTCAACACAGATGGATGGATGGCTGGATGGATGGATGGAGCCTTCCTACTTTCCCCAGCTCCCTACTTGTAGCTCTGTGGTTGGAGGCAGTGCCACTCAGCACCATAGACAGTGTCACTCCCCACTCACTGGCCTTGCACTCCAGGTACTAAGAAAGGGAGTCAGAGTTCCTGTGGACCCAGCAATGTGGCTGGATCAACATGTCTGCCGTCATCTGGGCAGCAGAGAGGGTCTGGACTAAATTATTTCTAACCCCTTAATGCCTAAGATTACATGAAGCCTAAGTCCTTGGCCTTATGCCTTCTGGTGCCACCAGCACAGGGACTAATGCCCTTCTTGTGGATCAGTGTCACCGTCACAGCCTGCTCTCTGTTTTGTCTCCATGGGTTTCTATGCCTTTTCCCACCTCCATTAACTACCTATTGCTCTCCTTGCTGCTTAGAACCACCCCTCCCTCTCTGGAAGGAAACCTCACAGTGAGTCTCAGGGTGGCCTAGGAGAAAAATCAAACATCAGCATAACATCAAACCCAATAGTCAAGTACCTCCCAAGACTCCAGTGGTATTACTGTGATGGGCAATACAAACTGATTCTTCCAACTGTTCTTATGCTAGGTCCCCTGTATGACCTGGGAGTGGGGGCCCTCCTCTCTGGGCTTTGGTGTCTTCTTCTCTAAAAGGGGAGAGGTCCTTCAAGATCCTCCAGGACCTTGGAGCTCCTCTCCCTCTAAACGTCTTTCCTTTCCTCTGGGGCTGCGTGTCTCTCTCAGACTCTGTCTCGTCAGCCTCTCCAAATGCCTCTCCTCTCTGTGTCTCCCTCAGGCAACATCCATCTTTTTCACAGGCTGCTCTCCTGTCTCCTCTCCTACAGTCTCGATGCATTTTCCCGCCTCAGATGTTTTCTCCTCTCATGGCTTCTCCTGCACACGCCTGCCCCCACCCACTCCTGTCTGTCCTGCTCACTCCATCCCCAGACCTCCGAGTAGTCACCTGGAGAACCTGAGGAGAAAGTGCCTGACCCAAGACAAGCACCCACGAAATGGGGAAACCCCAGAAAGGCAGCCCTATTGGGAGAAACCAGGAGTGCCAAGGCAGATGCCATCTACTCTTGCTTCCTGCCTCCCATGCTGGTGGGCAATATAAACAGTCTCCGATCTTCCCAGAGAACAGAGCCTTCAAAGGCAAAGGAGCAAATCTGAGGCTGCGCCCACCGTGTGCCTGGCTCTAGCAGGTTCTCCCTCAGGACAACTGGTAGAATTCCCCAAAGGAGGCCTCCTGGGGACCAGGCCAGAGTAGACCCCTTTGGCTGGGCCTCGGGCTCCGGCCGGGCCGAGCACCCTGAGCTTATTCTGTGACTCTCAGCCATTGCTGCATGCCTCGCCCTGCAGACTTGGAGACTCCACAAAGAAGTAGGAGAGGCAGCCCCTCCCCTCCCACCACCCACGTTTGCCACCTGCCCAGGGAGCTTGCTCACATGGTGCCTTAAATACTCAGAAAAGACCTGCCCAGGAATACTAAGATCTTACAGCTCCAGATCTCACCTCAACCAGGATGAGCTGGACCAGGGGCAGGAGAATAGAGAAGGGATGCTTGGTGACCCTTGGAGACTGGATCTGAAGGAACCAGAGGAGAGCCAGGGCACGGCTGGACAAGCTCAAACGTCAGTGCCCTGCTTGCACGGCTTTGGGAAAGGAAAGGCACCTTCCTCCAATGTCTGCTGTGTGTGCGGAGTGTCCACCACTGGTTCTCAAACTCTAATGTGAATCCCCTGGGGGGCTTATTACCATGCAGACTGCTGGACCCCACCCTCGGAGTTTCTGATGCAGTGGGTCTGGAATAAGGCCAAGAATTTCCTTTTCCAAAACATTCTTAGATAATTGATGCTGCTGGCCCAGAGACCAGAGTTTGAGACCCAGGGATAGGCACTATCTCTAGTCTGCAAACCCTGGGAGGTGCCTGTTTGACCATCCTCTTTTATAGGTGAGGAGGTTGAGAGTCAGAGAGGAGAGGCCTTGCCCAGGTGAGAACGCCTGTTCTCAAGCAGCAAGTCCATGAAGGGCTTTCTCAGGGAAGGCCCCAAAGGAGAGTGCTGAAAGGAGAGAGGTAAGATACTGAAGCCATCTAATGGGACAGTGGGCTCCCACTTGGGACCAGGGCATATGGAAGGGGCCACTTAGGGCTGAGGAGGCCAACCCTAATGGATGGGCCTGCCCTCCCCCTTCCTCCTCTCCTATCTTTCTCTTCCTCTCTTTCCTCCTTTATTTCCCTCCCCTCAGCCCCTCCGTCTCCCTCCTCCCTCCCTTCGCAGACTCCAGCTTCAGTTGTTACTCCAACAGGGCCGCGTCTCCAGCCTCCGAGCCACACTGGAGACACGTGCACTGTAGAATACACCTGAGCCCAGTCCTGGCGCCCCCCACCCCACCCTGGTGAGTGTCCCCCATCTCCCTAACGCACTCATCCCCTCCAGTAGTCAGACTAGCTCCTCCCAGGTCCCTCGCCCTTTCTCAGCCAGTCTCAGATTCTACTTTAGCTCCTGCCTCCTCCAAAATGCCCTGCTGATTGTACCAAGGCCCTTGGATTCTCTCAGTGACTGAGTCTGGGGGTGGATGAGGGATGGGAAGGGAAAAGGAGTTGGGGAGGGAAGGAATTGTGTGAACACTCAGACATTTGAAGGCCTGACTCACGGGAATCCCTCAGTCCCTAGCACAGGGCCTAAAGTCATGAAAAGAGGGGATAGGGCATCAGCCAGAGTGGGCATAAGGGAGGCAAGAGCTGGGGTGGGGAGGGGTAAATGACTCTGGGGGACAGACCTCAGATCAAAGGGCCCAGGACAGGCTCAGGGCTTCTCCTATATTTTCAGCTGTCTGTCCACATGGAAGAGTCAATAGTGCCTCCATCCCCAATGCCCACCTTTTCCTCCATGCCACTGTCCCCTCTCAAGGCACATCACCAGCAGCACCCCTTACCACTGCTGTTCCAATCATCTTGGTCGCCGGTTGCCTCTACTGTCTTAGACTCTTGGCCATGGGTCCATGTGGGCAAAGTTAGGCCAAGCGGGCAATCACAAGGAGGCAGGGGTAAGCTTGCTGTGAGTTAGTCGTACCAGAAAGGGGAAGCCTCAGCAGTAGGGAGGGGTGAGCTCCCTGTCCCCAAGAATATGCAAGGAAGGGGGCAGGGCCAGGTTGGCTGCCAGGTAGTCTGTGCCCTGGGAAAAGGTCTTGGTGAGCTTGGCTCTCCCTGACTCTGTCCTGAGCTCTGCTTCTATCTCTGCCTCCCTGGATTCTCCATATCTGTCCCTAGGCTGTCTGTTCTTCTGTGGTATGTCTCCCACTGCCTCCCTACTTGGTCCTATTACTGTGTTTGGCTCTCTCTTCAGGGCCTGACCCATCCCAGCTGTTCCCCGTATCCCAGGGTGGGGAATAGTATGAGAAAGAGACTTCGACAAACAAGAACCAATTCAGAGGCAGAAGAACAGACAAGGGTGAAGAGGGGACTCTAGGGATAAGGACTGGGGAGTGTCATATGGCCAGGGTCATAGGGCCTCCACCCTGAAGACAAAACCAGAGCTGGAAGGAATGGGGTCCACCCCCTCCCACTGCACTAGCTCCGGGCCCCTGCTCCTTCTCTCTGCCCCTGCAGGAATGTGTGAGCACTTTTATTGTTCCTAAAAATAGCCGCCGGTATTGGGGGTTGGAGTGAGGAATCTCTGGGCATGGTTCATCTCAGGCATGCCCCTGCCTCCGGGCTCCTATTCATTATGTGCCTTAGAGTGGAAGCTTCTATGAGTTGCCCTGCAGCCCTACCTGCAACCAAACAAAAATCTGTACCCCTCCCTTGCATAAAACTGTCATGGCTCCTGGCCCCAGGAAAGGCTCTCCGCATGGGGGCCTTGTTGGGAACTGTTTGTAGAGATCTAAGCACCTCGACAGCACTACTACTTCTCCCAACACGCATGATTCCGGCTCCCATGCTCTAGCCTCTTCCCAACTCTCCAATCTTACCCCCCATCTCCCAGCTCTTCAACCCTCCCACCTCCAAGCCTTGGCTCCTCCGTTTCCACCTCCTGCACTGGGATGTCCTCTCTTCTCCCTTCCTGTCCTTCTAGGCCTGGCCCTCGTCTGCCTGCTCTAGTGCCCTGTCTCCACTGTGTTATTCTGCTCCCCTGGTCCTGCCCCCCAGTGTTCACCTCCCCTGCCCTGTTGCTGGGCAGATCAGAAGTGTCTGAGCCTCAGGGGCCCTGAGCAGAGGTCAGCACTGACTCGAAGCCCCTTTCCAGGAAAGGAGACATTGGTGGGAGGACATTGCAGGCTCTGGGGCCCTGCACCCTGCCCTGAAACCTGGCCCCTGCTGGCCCCTTCATCGCCCCTACCCAGCTTTGATTTTTCTCCTCAGGCCTGAAATGTCTCTCAGTTTCAGTGTGCAGGGGATAACCTCCTCCTTACCTCCATTTTCTAGATGGGGGAACTGAGACAGAGAGGGGAGGTGATGGGCTCATGAGCCCACCAGAAGTGGACCACAGGGCTCAGCCATGCTGCAGCATTATGCAGGGGCCCCATCTGCAGGGCTCCAAAGGAGGGGGCAGGTTCCTCACACAACCCCACCGCCACCACCACAACCCAGGCAAGCAGCTTGGCATCCGAAGTTATTTGCCTTTGGAGGGCCCAGGAAGACAGAGAACAAACATCCGGAGTCTTGAACTTCTCCCTACTCTCTCTCCTCACATCTCTAGGATAGGGGAGTCATGGAGCATACACCCACGCACGCGCACACACGTATTTACACACACAGCCTGGGGTGGAGTAAACACATGGGCCCAGGGGATCTCACAGGTTGTTGTGCCTGGGAATCTGTGAAGATCATCTAGAAGCCCCGAAGATAGCCTAAAAAGATGATGATACCCTCCCAGGCCCCATATAAATTTTGTCTTGGAAATGAAAATTAAAATCATTTTTGTAAGACTTCTTTTGACTGCAAACTTCTGTATGCACGTATCAAAACTGATACACTCATCACAACAGGCCTTTTCTCTCACTTCATGAGGGCTCCTGCTTTGCTGGTGACTTAAGCCCATGTGTGGCCTGCCCATTAGTTGTCCATAAATCATGTTCCTAGGGGTAATCGTGACCAGAGCAAATTATGTCCCTTGAGTCATTAGGAGAATGTCTGTGTGAAAGCACATGATCTGTGATTCTGTAGGAGAATGTGTTCGAGAGTGTAAATGTGTGAGCAACCCTATGTCCACATCTATGCCTGAGCCATCTGCATGTGTGGGCACTGACAAAGCCTGTGTCCATGTCTGTGTGAGTCTGGGTGTATGCTGTAAATGTGTGGCTGTCTGAGGGACTGTGAGTGCACCTGTGTCTGGTTTTGATTTCAAATGAGTGATTGAGTGTATGGCTGAGAATGTTGCCCCCTGAGCGTGTGGGGGGTCTCATTCTCCTCCCCTGTGTACTTCCATCACCTCTGCCAGACCTGGGCTCACATCCTTACCCTGTCACATATCACCATGTAGCCTTGGACAAGTCCTTTTTTATTTTTTAAAGAATATTTTATTCATTGTTTTCAGAGAGAAAGGCAGGGAGGGAGGAAGAAAGGGAGAGAAGCATCAATGTATGGTTGCCGTTCACCTGCCTCCAGCAACGGACCTGGCTGGAGACCTGGCTTGCAACCTGGTTATGTGCCCTGACTGGGAATTGAACCAGCAACCTTTGAGTTCACAGACCAGCGCCAATCCACTGAGCCACACCAGCCAGGGCTGAACAAGTCTTTTAACCTTCCTGGTGCCTTTTCCCAGCACTGCTGAGTAGATTGAACGGGCACCATACCTGTGCAAGTTAGAAAGGGGTGACTTCAATCCCCTGGGCAAGTGCAGCCTTGAGGGGCAAGGACTGGCGGTGGGGGAAATGGGTTGGGTGTCAGTGCTGCCCTGCATCTGTTGGACCCCCTGTGCAAGGTATGACCTGTGAGGTTAAAAGTAGTGGCCCTGCAGGTGACGGAGAAGCAGCCACTCCCTTTCTTCCCCTCCCCACACTTGGGGTGGAGCCTGGGACTAAAGGGGCTCTGACACTGGGACTGGGTGGACATGTTCCAAAAGAGGCTCTGAGGATACCGGACCCCACTGAACTTCCCCCGAGGCTGTGTCCTCTCCACCCATCCTCTACCCCTCCCTCCCCAAAGCCCAAGAGAAGGCCCTGCTGAAGTCATGAGGGGGACTGAGAAGACTTGGGATGCCCTTTCCTCAGCCCAACTCCCATTGTCAGACAAGAGACTGAGACAAGGAAAGATCAAGGACCCTCCCAGGGGCACAAGGGAACTTGGTCAGTCAACGCTTCTGTCTCAAGACCTCTCTCTATAGCTGGAGTTGGGGATATTCAACCTTTGGACCCGGTTGGCTCCAAAATGGAGCCCAAAGGAGGGGGGTGGGTCTCAAAAGACAGGCACTTCCAGACCTGTGCCCTCAGCTTTTGGTATCCATCCTCACTCTCCCCCCTGGGGCCAGATTCCCCACTGGTGTGATTAAACAAATTATGAGGTTTTTTTCTTAAGTAAATTACATCAGCCTAATTGGATGAGGCTGCTGGGCCTGGGCTAGAGGCTGACAATGGGTGAAGATGGCAGGAGCCTGGGTGGGGAGGGCGTGGAAGCAAGTTGGGGGTGCACTGATGACATTCAGAAGGAGTCAGAGAGGTATAGACGTAGGAGAATATAATATACTCATGCAGTACACCCTCCCCGCACACCCGCCAGCATCCGCATCCCTGGGCCGAGAGACGGGAGGCATGGTGCTCCCTAAGAGACCACTAAGCATTTGCTTCATGCCAGGTATTGTTCATTTCAAAGCACCATTTCATGTAATACCTCCAACAGCCCCATTTATTAGTTGTAGGAATTGAGGCTCAAAGATAAAATGATTTGCTAAATGTCAGAGCTAGACAGGGCTGTCTGACACCACAGCCCTTGCTCTTAGCTTCGACCCAAGGCCTCCTACTGACCTGTTCCTGTCCTGCCTCCAGGAAGCCTTCCCTGGGGGGTTCAGGGGAAAGAGGCCTCACTCCAGCTTGGACACCATTTCTGTTTCTATCAGGCAGTTCTCCTTGTCCACTCCATGCTGGTCAGCAGCTGAGGCTGGGGCTGATCCAATATAGGTCACAACCCCCCTACCCTGTCACCTACAGCACAAGCACATGACCCCTGTCACTCCCATACAATGTCCCATTCATCATCCCAGGACAACACACAGGGACACAATCGCTGCCACCTTCACATGTCCCACATACTCAGTAATACACAGCCATTTCATGGTGTCCACAGCATCACACATCACTGATGTCACAGGGCCACACACAATGGGACTGCTGCTTTCACCCTCCCTCAGGGTGCCCCCTCCTCAGTGTCACAAAATGTCCCCAGTGTCCTTATTGCCACCTTCACACAGCAGCAGCCGCACAGCTCCACATCGGCTCTGTGCTGCATGGTCCCATCTCAGTGTCACTCAGGCCTCTGACCCTAATAAAATCCCCCTGTGGGGAAATGACATAATGTCTGGGATGTACTTTAAAATACTTCAGCAAAGCAACCTACAAAATGAAAGGAAAGGCCCTGGCTGGTGGCACAGTAGATGAGGTGCCAGCCTGCGAACCCAAAGGTCACTGGTTCAATTTCCAGCTAGGGCACATAACCAGGTTGCAAGCCAGGTCTTCAGCCAGGTCCTTAGCTGGAGGCAGGTGAAAGGCAACCATACATTGATGTCTCTCTCCCTCTCTGCCTCTCTCCCTTCCCTTCTCTCCGAAAATAATAAATAAAACCATTTTAAAAAATGAAAGGAAATATTCACAAAGCATATATGTAAAAAGGGGTTAATATTCAGGATATATTTTTAAAAGTCCTACAACTCAACCATAAAACAAACAAACTTATTTTAAAATGGGCAAAGGGCTTGAATAGACAATTCTCCAAAGAAAATACACAAATGGGGCAAAAAAAAAAAAAAAAAACGCAGCACATGAAAAAGATGCTTAATGTTACTAGTCATTAGGGAAATGCAAATCAAAACCACAATGAGATACCACCTCAGACCCATTAGGATGACTACTATCAAAAACGAAAAACAAACAACAAAGACACAGAAAATAGCAGGTGTTGATGAGGATGTGGAGAAATTGGAACCATTTTGGTATACTATTGACGGGACTTAAAATGGTATAGTTGCTATGGGAAACAGTATGATATTCCTCAGAATTTTTAAATAAAATTACTGCATGACTCAGCAATTCCACTTCTGGGTATATATCTAAAAGAATTCAAAGTATAATCTTGAAGAGATATCTGTACACCTACGTTCATAGCAGCATTATACGTAATAGCCAAAAGGTGAGAGCGAACCAAGTGTTCATCAATGATGAAGGGATAAACATTGTGGTGTGTGTGTGTGTGTGTACCAATATGTATATATATGTATATACAGAATATTATTGTCTCAAAAAGCTGGCATAGGTGACAACATGGATGAACCTTGAGGACATTATGCTAAGTGAAAAAGGCCAGTCACAATAAGACAAATACTGTACAATTCTACTTATATGAGGAACCTAGAGCAATCACATTCATAGACAGAAAATAGAACGGTGGTTGCCAAGATCTGGAGGGATGGGAGTTATTTGATGGGTAGAAATTTTGTTTTGCAAAATAAAAATGTTCTGGAGATTGGTTACACATCAATGTGAACTTAACACTACTGAGCCATTTGCTTAAAAATGGTTAAGATGGTCAATTTTGTGTTATGTATAATTTACCACAATTAAAATTTTTTAAGTTAATGGAAATAAGTCTTTATTAGGAAACTTTTAATATTAGAAAAATTAAACTCTTATGGAGAAAGAGATGGAGAGAAACATCAACATGCAAGAGAAAAATTGATTGGTTGCCTCTCGCACACAGCCGACCAGGGACAGAACCCACAACCCAGGCATATGCCCTGACCAGGAATCGAACTGATGACCGTTTAGTTTGTGGGACGATGCCCAACCACTGACCCACATCAGTCAGGGCTTAAAATTTTTAAATAAAGTACTTTAGGAAAGAAAGATGATGAAAAAAAAAAGAAGGAAGGAAGGGTAGATGAACTAAATATACCCAAACCTTGATAACTGTTTGATTTGGGTGATGGACATATGGCAAATTTATTGTATTATTGTTTTTATTATTGTATGTTTAAACTATTCCATAACAAAAATTTTACTCTCCTTAGACCTCACACCACTTCCACGTCCCTTCTCTGCATCCCTTCAAAGTCAACACTTTGAAAAGCTGACTATGCTCTGTCTTTTGACTTCACCTCTCTCTCACCATCTGCCCAGGCCATCTGGCTACTGGCCCCAACTTTTAGAAAATCCTTACCCAGGGCTATGTTTATTGATTTTAGAGAGAGAGGAAGGGAGAGACACTGATGTGGAGAGAAACATTGATCAGTTGCCTCCTGCATATGCCCCAACAGGGAACTGAACTCACAACCCTTTGGTGCACGGGACAATCCTCCACCCAGCTGAGACACCAGGCCCGGACTCTGACAGTTCTTGTCAGACAGACTGGTGCACTTAGCCCAGCCCAGCGCAATTTCCCTGTCACCTGCACCTCACTGTGCAGCAGCACCCCTCTTCCCTTAAATCTTTCCTCTCCCACACTTCTCCATTTTCCCTCTGGCTCATCCTCTCACTTATCAGCAAGTGCTATCGTTTCTACCTTTCACGTATCTCCAAAGTTCAGCAATTTTTCTCCAACTCTTCTGCCATCTCCTTAGCCCAGGTCCCATTGCCTGGGCTGCAGTAGCCTCCAATGTGTCTGCCCGCCTCCTCTCAGCCCTTCCCACTCGCCCTCCACAAGCACGCTGCAGCCAGAGCAATCCTTCAAAATCATAAACTGAAGAGTGTCACTTCCCTGCCCAAACCCAGTGGGGTCGTCCTATGACAATGTTATACACAGTGTCATGTGCTCACATTTTACATTGTCACAGCACATTCAATGTCAGGCTCAGGGTCACACAGCATCACACACTGCTTTTCACACACTTTTTTTTTTTTAAGATTTTATTTCATTATCTTTAGAGAAAGGGAAAGGGAAAGGGAGAGAGGCAGAGAGGGAGAGAGACATCAATGTATGGTTGCGTTTCACCTGCCTCCAGCCACAGACCTGACTAGAGACCTGGTTTGCAACCTGGTTATGTGCCCTGGCTGGGGAAATGAACCTGCGACCTTTGGGTTTGCAGGCCTGCACCCTATCCACTGTGCCACCAGCCAGGGCTCACACACTTTTGATGTCATTCCATGTCACACTCTTGGCTGCACACTCAATATATGCTTGGGGGTACACAGTCAGCCTCACAATTTGCTGTCAGACACTCGAACCACAAACTCAGCACCACACCTCTTATTACAGTGTCATTGGTCCATGTTTAACTAGTTGATCCTGATGATGTCACACCTTTAGTGTCACGTACTTGGTATCACTCAGCATCACATAATCAAAGTCACACGGTATCATGATGTTACACACTTGGTGGCACATCCAGTGTATCACGTAGTCTTTGACAAGTGCTGTTACACACTTGGTATCACTCAGTGTCACACCCAGAGTCATACTCAATGAGTCACCCCTCTCTACTCGGTATTCATGATTGAGGTTACATATTTGATATCGCACATCACAAGTTCAGTGTCACACACTCAGAAGAACCACCCACAATCAGTGTTTCAGTGTCACTGCAACATCATTCTGGATCTCACAGGCTCCCTTCTCCCCCACCCCACAAGGCAGTCGCCAAAGCTGCTGCCCCATGTCAAGGTTGTTTCCTGTTGTTGTGCTCGAAGTCCTCAGCCACTGCGTGTTCCTCCAAGGATTTCCTGTTGTCAGGGCTCCCGTCAGGCCTGGCCCAGCCTGGGATACCTAGCCCGAAGCCCAGGAGCTGGCGAGCAGGAGCCTGGGCTCCTCTGCCCCTCATTCTGGCTGGACCCATGGACTTTCTCCCCATTCAGTCAACCTCGCCCTGTCTCAGCCTGTGTTTCCGTGTGCCTCGGCTTGTCTTGGCTCCACTGAAAGGGCCTCTGGGCCCTGCTCCATTCTCAGGGTGCCCAGGAGGGGAACCCTTGGGCAGCCTGGAAGATGCTGACTGCACCATCTGAATAGCTTGTGACAAGACCTTAGCTGGTCTAGGGGCTCAATCTGAAGCTGCTGGGAGTGAGAAGAGGGAGACAGACAATAGACAGGGAAGAACAAAGGCTTAGGGGGTTAGAGAGTTAGGGAAGGCTTCCCAGAGGAAGGCCGCTGAGAGCTGAAAATAAGAGGAAGAAGAAAAGGCAGCCCAGGAGCAAAGACTTGGAGACAGGAACCAGGAAGAGCAGGGTGACAGAGATGAAGATAGGAACCTGAGAAAGGAGAAGGTTATGTTCTGGGATTTGGAGAGAAACCAGTTTCTCTTATCAGCTCCCTCCTTTCCTCCAAACCAGCTTTCAGATTCCAGCTCCAAGCAGGAGCCTCCGGGCACGCCCTTCCTGCCCTGCCTGTGGGGCCCCACAGATTGCCCCCAACAGCTGCCAAGCCCCCTCACCTCCTGCCCCAGGTCATCCCGCAGGAAGGACACGCAGAGGCCAGCACACGCTCCCCACACGGTCTGAGATAAATATTTCCCGAGAAACGGAACTTGTTCTCTCTGTGTTTACAGCCAAGGGCCAGGCAGGGTGGTGGGGGAGGGGCCAGCCCGAGGAATCTCATCCTGGACCCAAAGCATCTACCCCAGTACTGCCTCAGAGCAGCTGCGTCCTGTGAGCCAGTCCCTAGCTCTCTCTGAGCCTCCGTTCCAAGCCCTCAGTGGGCCTGGACCTCCCTGGGCCTTGGCCTGCCCCTAAGCCTTGCCCAGTCTCAGCTTGTGGTTCCTCTGGTGTTGACACTTCCTGTTCTAACTAGGCTTCTCCAATGACAGGGCCTGTGTCTGCCCATCTCTGTCCTGTCCTCCGTTAGCAAGGGATATGAACAGATGGATGGACAGCCAGGCAGAGAGACAGGCTGGAGTGGCAGCTGAGACCGCCTCCCTGGCCCCAAGTCCCAGCACACCCCAGGCCTGTGCGGCCCAACAAGTGTGCACAGACAGATGGCAGGGCCTCAAGGCCCCTATGAATGCCAGATGCTATGCTGAGTTGTTGACAGCAGCTCCCTTGGGGCCATGGGGCATCATTGAAGCCACTTGCTCCTGATGTGCAGAATCCAGGAGGAGGCTGGCACATGTGCCAGTTAAAAGCACTCACTCAAGACTTTCAAACGTGGACCTGAAAAGTCCTGCCTATAGCAGCCGTTCCAGACTCACCCCAATGCTCCCTGCCTAGTCACCTGGGCTCCATTGACATGTTGGCCCTTTTCCCAGAGACCTGGCAGCATGTGGCCCGCATACCCTAGCACAAGCTGCTCCTTTCACCTGTGAGGTCCCTCTCCACCCCTGCAGCAATCCTACCTTACACCACCACCTGGGATCCTGGTCCTACCTGTCACTATCTCACCATGCTGGACCTACTTGATCATCATCGGTGACCTCAGCTTCAGCCCAGACTCGAGACCAGGTGGTCCTTAGCCCAAGATGAAGAGCAGAGAGGTGTTTGGAGCTGGGTTCTCAACACCAAACCAGCTTCCTGCAGCCCCTTCTAGGGCTGAGTCCTTATTCCAGGCTCCCCGCTCTGCTGCTCCCAGTCCTGTGTTGGTCCTTGTGGCCCTCAGGTGTCCTCTCAGAAGCTGACCACATGGACCTGTCTGATGGTCCAGCTGATCTCTAGCCTCATTAGTCAGTGGCCTTGACCCTCCCCATCCTTCAAAGTTTCAAGGCTTCCTCTACCAGCAAGTCTCCAAGATTGCCACATTCCAGCAATTGCGCCCTTCTGGGAACTACTCCAACCCTGTCATAGTCATTCTTAGTCAATCAAGAGATACTTATTGAGCATCTACTATATACCAGATCTGCACCAGGCCCCACACGGGCTCAGCAGAGACAAAGGAGACAGCCTTGCTTCCTACCACCCAGATGTTTATAACTGCATGGGAAAGGACACATAACCACACAGGGGACCTGACATAAGTTCGGCGAAGCTTGGGTGCTGTGAGTGTCCAGGAAGGAAGGGAGGCTGACTTGACCTGAGGTGGAGAGAGCAATCTGGATTTCCCAGAGGAGGTGACGTCTAATCTAGGGCTTGAAAAGGGAGTATTTGGGGATAAAAAGGGGGAACGTCACTCCAGAGAGAGGGGTCAGTATGAGCAAATGCAGGGAGGCCAAGAAGAGCTGGTGTCCTGGGAAGTGAGCACTGCCATGGCTGGGGCTTAGGGGTGAACATGAGGGACCCCAGGGGGCAGGGCTGGCAATGCCTCACCAAGGGGTATGGTCTTTACTTATCCCATGGGCAGCCATAGAAGAACCAATGCTGGGCAAAACATTTGTATGCTTAGTGTGGATGCCTCTCCCTCAGCCAGGGCTCCTAAGCCACGTCTGGGCCCTGAGAGCCAACACAGAGAGGGCAGGGACCAGGTGTGCTCTGTGCACCTCATGAACAGCCTTGGCCCTGACATCCAGAGTGGCAATGACCCTGACCCCAAAGGAGGGTTCCAAGATGGATCCAAAGAGCCCCACAGGCCAGCTGGCACATAGGCCAGGAAGCCACCCCCATGGGTGCTGACAGCCCTGCTCTTCTGGCTGTCATGCTGCCAGTGCTAAGAAAATAAGTGATGCTCACAGAACCTTCATGAACCCCAGCTCAGCCCTGCAGTGCACCCTGGCTCACAGTCATAGCCTAGTCCTGGCTCCATGGAGCTCACCCTGGAGGGAAGAAGGGAGGAGGACCTGCTGTGGGCCAGGAACTTCACACATGCTGTCTTTCTTTGTGACTTCTCCCAGCAGCTCTTCTATGACTATGCCTAATAAGTGATGATGTTCACTAGTGATGGAGCTTCTTATCCCCTTGACAGGTGAGGAAACTGATATTCAGGCCGGTTAAGAGACTGGCCCAAGGTCACACACCTAGGGAGTGGTGAACTGGGACTTGAACTCATGCCCATTTAACCCCATGGCGTGACCATTAAATGAGGCTATCTTGTCTCTCCACCCTGCATCCTGACAGGAGGGCTCTTCATCATCCTCCCATCCCTCTTCCCTCTTTTCCTACAGCTGTTCCTATAGTCTGAGCAACACCTTAGAGTCCTTCCCCTCTCCAGTTCTGTTCTTTCTATGTTGGGGAGTCCCTAAGGGTACGCAAGCTCTCTCTCCCAGCAGGACTGAGCATGGATCTGGCACTCAGGGTTGGGTACTAACTGCACCCAGAAATAGAGTAGTCTCTGCCTAGAGGCTAGATAGACACCTGCCATCTTCTGGGTGGGTATGGGGTTGGACAGCAGCAGGACTGAGCTAAGAGCTGAGGGCTTCATAGACTAAGATCCTTATGAAGAGGATGGAGCAGCAGGACCCAGAGAAAGGAAAGGTGGAGAGAGAATAGAGACAAAAGGATCAAATGGGGATGGCCCAGGGAGGCCCCAGAGCAAAGGCAAAACTTGGCAGAGCTGGGCAGGAGGGGCTGAATTTGAACTTGCAGGGAGTAGGGCCACAGGCCTAGGCAAAGGGGGCTGTGCACAGAGGCATGAACAAGGAGCCTGGGCCTGGCTCCTTCTCTCAAGGCTCAGCTCCCGTTATCTAGGAGGGTCTCAGCTTCTCCAAAGCCCTCTCCTTTTGTGGCTTCCTGGGAGGATGACAAATACAGTCTTTCCAGGAGAGGGGCAGTGGCTGCTGAGACACTGCTGGCTCCCAGGAACTCCATCTGTCCCAGCTCTGGGGGGAGCCCTGGCCCACAGGGACTGCCATGGCCATAAATAAATTAATGACTTTCCAGCCCACCCTCTACCCCCATCCTGGCTCCCAGCTGCAGGGAAATTCTCAGGGCTTGGCCCCACATCCCAGCAGTGAGCCCATGCTGATTCCCTCCCTAGCCCCAGTGTGGGCCCCTTCCTTCCCAGTCTTACCTGGCGGGCCTGGAGAGAATGACTGGGGGTCGGGCATGAGATACATCTGGGCTTCACTCCCAGTTCTGCCCTGACTCCCTGTGTGACCCCAGTAGGTCTCAGTTCCCCCAAATTTGCAAGAATAACAGCCCCTATGCATAGGGAAGTTTTGAGGATTAACCAGGGTCTACAGCTCCTGGCACAGAGGAGGGGCTGATACAGCAGAAGCCTCCCCTTCCTCTCAGCCTGGCCTGGGCACAGGAGTGTCCTCGGACTGGTTTGGCCCATTTTACACACACGCCTCCTCCATGCCTGTCTTCACCGCCCCAGCCCACCTAACTTCTGCCACCCAAGGCCACTCTGAGCACTGAAGATTCCTAAGAGGCTCCCTAAAGTCATGGTCAGGGGTTGGGAATGGCAGCCCTCATTACAAAGCAAACGAACTCACTGAGACTCAGAAATGAACAAAAGCACAGTTCCTGGGCTCAAGGAGCTTACAGTTCAGAGGAGAAGCCATACGGAGTCACATAGTGGAGAAAACGGCGCTAATGCCATAGACAGCAGAACGCCCAAGCGTTTGATTGCCTGGGCAGGAGAGCTCAGAGGAGGGAGTGCAAGGCAGGGGGGGCTTCCTGGAGGAGGGGAGGCTAGAGCTGAGCCCAGAAGGATTCAAGGAGCTGAGTCAGAAAGAGGCCAGCAAGAGTGGTCCTGGGGAGGCAGGAATGAGTGAAAGGGGGTCTGTGGCCTGGCTGGGGCTGCAGAGGAAGCAGGGGGATGGGTAACATGGTGAATTTTTGAGCAGAAAAGTGACAAGCTCTGGTTTGTGTATTAGGAAGATCCTTCTGGCAGTGACATGGAGGTTGGGGCAACTGAAAGCAGACAGCAGTGAGCTGTCCTAGGGGAGGGAAGATGATGCGCCCCACACTGGAACAGGCAGCGGGAATGGAGAGAAGACACATTCATGAAATACTTAGGCAGAGAATCCACGGGAAATTATTGGATGAGGGTGGGGAGGATGAGGGAGGAGTCTCAAGTGACTCTCTGGTGACCTGGGCTAATCCTCAGTGGGAGGAAGTCCCAGGCAGGAATAGGGTGGGGTTGGTGGTCTTGGTGTGGGGTGACCCTGGGCAGGAGGGGGTGGGGCTTGGATTCGGCTCCAGCCTCCCAGTTCTCCTTGAGGGCAATGCTCAGACTGATCCCCAGCCTGTGCCCCCTCCCCCAAGCCCACCCATTCCTCCCTCTGCTGAGCTCTCACCTGCAATTGGGCATCTCTACTTCCTGGGGGCACTGGCTCCTGTGCAAGGAGGTCCTGGTTGGCTGCAGAGACAAAAAGGCCAGGGACTCAGGCCTGCCAGTCCTTGTCCCCAGCCTGTTCCCCAACTCAGGCCCCAGCAGACCCCGAGCTTCTTGTCCACAGGCGGCCTCATCCAGGAAGCCTTGCCTGATTGCACCCTGCTCTCTCCTCACACCCCCTTCCTGTTCCCTGGTTCCCTGGGCGCCTCTAGCTTTGGCATATTCTCTGTCCCTCAACTCTGAGAACAGGGCCCAGCTCTTCTCTTTAGCCAGGGGCCCCTCAGAAGTGGAATCTACCACATTTTTACCCCTTTCAAAGCCCCATCCAGTCCTGCTTCTCTCCAGGGAAATTCACTAGCTGTCTCTAAGCCTCAGTTTCCCTGTCTATAAAAGGGGATTCGTAGCATCCAGTTTACATAGTTGCTGGGCTGGCCTCCCACATAGGGTTGCTGTGAATCCTAGATGCATACAATCGTGTATGTATCCAGCCTGGCACCCAGTTATCTCGGCTCCAAATGGACCCCCTGAACCTGTGTCCCATCAGCACCACTTCCACCACAGCTCCTCGAATGCTAGTGGATATACCTAGGACTGCTCACTTGATCTCCAGGGCTCCACAGTCAGGTGGCATACAGAAACCCCAGTCTCTCTGGAAGATATGGCTGAGGGGTCAGCTGCCCCTCCCCGCCCCCACCCAACAAGCACACCCAGGCATGGGACAGACACAGGCAGTGGGATATTCTGAGCCTGGCTTTGTTCCCGTCAGCTGCTGGCCGCCATGCCAGCCTGGCGCGGGCGCAGGGGCTGATTTGATTTGGCAGCCTCAGAAGCGTGTGGTAGGGACAGGGAGGGGGAGGGAGGGTGAGACACCCATCCCTGCTAGGAAATAAACAGCCTCAGGCACTCAGCAAACTGGGGGGAGGGCACAGTCTGCTATGGGGAGCTCTGGGATCCTTGCCTGGTGCCCCCTCTTCTCGCCCAGGCCCTGGATGCCTGCCCGTGACTGCTGGAATCTGGCTCTCCTTGGGTTACAGGGGTGATGGTAGCTGCACCTGGCGTGTGGATGCTTGTGGTGTGGCTGTGGCAGGGTGTCTGGTTATCCCACATGCCCTTGTGTCCTGTGGGGGTCTCCCTGTTTAGCCAGCTCCAGCCTGCTGCTGGGTCTGAGCGTAGCCCAGGACGTCGGAGGCCTGTGTGTAAAGCAATGGTCTAGATGGGGTCCTCCCCCGGGGTGACTGTGGCCACATGGCTGGGCCTCTATGGGGGACTAACTCAACACCAGGACATGACTCGGTCACCCATTGCTTGAGTCCACTTCAGGGCCCAGCGTGCTCTGGCTCTGACCTGTCCCTTCCTTCTGTACAGTGACCCTCTACTAACGTAGCCATGTCTGGCAGAGGAAGTGATGAAGGCTGAGATAAGCACCTGACCCCAGGGTCATCCCTTTTGTCCACCAGCCTGGGCCTTGTTTCCATGCAGCCTCTGATGGTCCACTCTGTGCTGACTAGGACTACCCCCTCCTGTTCCCTGAGAGGGGCAGCTAGTTTCACTTGATTCTCCAACTGCCCCTCACCCCTTGGTTCACTGTATCCACCTTCAAGTGTGGGGAAGGTAGACAGCACGAGAGGAGCCTCAGCTAGGCTTTCATGGCTCCTCCCCACACCCCCTCCTGCTACCCACAAAGTAAGAGCCTGCCAGCTAACCCCGTCCAGAGGTCACAGGTACTTACACCACCCTGGGGACTTGGTTCCACACCCTCCAGTTAGAGAACTGCTGCTTGGGAGCCAGGGGTTCTGATTTTCTGATCTTGGGTGTAGGGGTCAGACCTTAGTTCTAAGGGACCCATAAGCCAATGCTGTACCTCTGATACCAGTCAAGGAGGTCAAGGTAGGGTGGAGCTTGCTTTAGGGAAGACGCAATGTCTCATCTGTCACTGCTTCCCCATTGTCCCACTGTCCTCAGGGGACCTCGGAGCTCTCCCCACCCAGCCACAGGAAGCTGAGCCCCTCCTGGAGACAAAAGGAAGGAATACTGAAGGAGGGGCTTCAGGACTAGGGGGAGACTCAGGCATGCCCTTGGGGTCACAGAGGTGAAATCTAGGCTCGTAGGACTCAGTCATCATAAAGGGTCTAGTGGAATGAGATACTCAGCAGGGAGGTCCTGGGGGACTTCCTGGAGGATGTATGTGGTACCTCAAAGGAAGAGAACACTAGGTTCCAGGACATCCTTCTATGAGATGTAAATTTTCACCTGGGGCTTGTATGTACTCATGTACGTACTTGCATATGTCCATGTATGCATGGTTACATATCCTAGTCATGGAGTCCTGAGCTCTGGTGGGTGTCCCAGGGCCAGGTCTGCCCAAGGTAGGGGTCAACCAGGCAGCAGGCACAGTGACAGACAAGAGAGTAATCTGAGCAAAGGGGAGGAAGGAAGAACAGCTCAGGGTTGAAGAGAGAAGCCTGTCAGGTTGGTCATAACACAGCCCTCAAACCTGAAAGGCCTGAGGCCAAGGACAGTGTGCTCCGTGAGCCAGGCCCCGCCATAGCCTACTGTGCAACTTCCTGTCTGAGGACTTTAGCTCTCTGAGCTACTTCCCCATCTGAAGATGAAAGGATTGGACTTGGTGATCTCCTAGGGCCCTTCCAAGTCTAACTCTCTTTGGAGAGCGCCTGACACACAGAGAACAGCCAGAGACGGAGACTGTGCAAGGGTGGGGCAGGAGCCTGAGGGAAGCGGAGATGAGGTTGAAGAGTTCGGCAGCAGAATAGCAACAGTGAACCCCAGGGAGGCCCACTAGGAGTTGGGCAGCTGGGGAGGGGTTCCCTGTTGGGGACCCTAACCTCAGGCCCAAGATAGGAGGTGATAGACAATGGAGCCTTGTGGATGAGTGGGAGCAGCTGTCCCCACTCCATCTGCCTTCTGGCCTGAGGGAGAAGAACGATGGAGGGGTGCAGACAAGGACTCTTCTCCCTTTACCTCCACTCTTGCTCTCCAAGTGTTTCAGAGGAAAGAGGGCAGCACCCAGGACCCGGAATGAGGAAGCCAGGTTTCAGGTCCTATTGTGCTGTGCGACCTGGGGCTGTTCCCAGCCTCTGTCACTGGATCCGCACACCAGGTGGTGGTCCTTGGCTTCTGAGGAACCCAGCCGGAACCCAGCCACGGAAGGCAGGCTCTCTGGAGGGCTGAGGTCCTTCTCTCCATCCTGGATGTTTATTCCTGACTCTGGTGTGGGTACTGAGTCATGTGTACAACTCAAAAGGCAGCAAGCCGCTAGACAGATGGGCTGGCCTTGTGCCAGGCAGGGCCGTACCACAGGGAAGTGCCCCTCAGTCATCCGCTCTCCAGGCATCCTGGCTTGGGACACCCCCTTCCTTAAACCCTTCTCATTGCCACCCCCAGGGCACAAGCAAAGTTCTCCCTTAGCCTGCTCTCAAGGGTCACTGGCCAGGGCCCACGCTGCCCCTCTGGCTATCTTGGCCTCTGCCCTAGTCAGAGGCCCTTGGACCTAGGGCCCTCACAGGCAGAGTTTTGTGCGTTTCCGAGTCTGTGTCCAGGAAGTGTTCACGTCCTGTTTTCCCCCTCAGGCCAGGCTGCCAGGGAGGCGGGGTGAAGAGGCCTCTCCTTCCTCCACTGCTAGCATTTCTGCCCAAAGACTTTAGGGGCTGGGAGGTGATGGCAGTCCTCTCTTTGCCATAGTCTGAGATGGTTGAGGGGTGGAGGCAGAGAGATGAAGGAAATGACCTCTTACCCTGAAAGCGTAGGGAGTGGCAGGTCTCACACATGAACACACACTTATTGTGCCAAAAGAAAACATGTGTGACCCAGGTTAGGAGGGTCTCATTCTCCCCCTAATGCAAGCTCAGCCCTCCCTGACAGGGGGGTTGGGGGTGGGGGGACAGACGACTTGCCACACCAAGCTATCTGTCTCCATTGCTTCTTGTTCGGTTTTAATATCAACAACGACATTAACAAGGCAGGTGGTTGCAGCTCTTCCCAGCAACCCCATTTAGAATCATTGAATCATCAAATCATGAAATTCTAAAATCCTAGAATGTCTGCTTCATCGGCATCTTAAAGTCACAGAATGTCGGAAGCACAGCACCACGCCTCCACACAGCCCTGGCTGGGAGCTGAGAGTCTCAGTTGGCCAGAACTCCACAGACCTCCTATGCTAGATTCTGTCATCCGTCCCTAGAGCTCATCAGCTCCCTGGAGATATTGACCCCAACTTCTTCCTGTTGCAGAGGAGAGCATACAGCCCAGAAAGTGGCCCTGTGCAAGACTGTCAAAGTGGGAGCCAAGCCGGGCCCAATCCTGAGATGGCTAGATGGGACCTTAACATTTCGGTGTTCCTGGAACCACAGACTTTGCCTGAAAGTTGCCCTTGGCTCCTGAAGCTCCTTTGCCCTTCCCCTCCTCTAGCTCTGTTCCTAGGCCCCAAATAAAGGCAACCCATGATGGGGAAGCTTGAGGAGCCAACTCTCTCAGGGTAGGGGACAAGAAAAGTTGTCAGCCAGAGGACAGGCTCTCCAGAGGAGTTCCCTGAGCACACAAGACCAGAAGGTCCTGGACCCCTCAAGGGTCCAGTTACACCAGAAGGAGAGCTGCTAAGGGACTAGATCCAAAGTGAACGATGCAGTTGAGGCTTAAACGTGATTTTAGAACCATTACGTATGTTTAGCATTTTCATAAATTTCCATCTTAACTCATTTTGGGATGTAGGTATACATTTCTGGATTTGAATTTTATTAAACATTACATTCACAGGTTGTTTTCATTTTTGAATTCTAAACACTCCTTGCCTGGGGCAGGTCTGAGTCCCCAGGCTATAGAGGAAGACACAGCAAGCAGAGTGTGGTCCAGGTCACCTGTTCTCCACTTAGCCTCAAAGCTCCTGACATGTGAGGTCTTCCTAAGACCTTTTGGTCCTTAGAGGGCCCTGACACAGGACTAGGCATTCCTGTCCTCCCTCACCAGGGGCAGAATTCTCTCTCTCCCTTCACCCCTACAGCTGACCAACTCCCTCTTCCACCCCTCACCCCTCTCTCCCTTCCCCTTCATCCTTGACATTTCCTTGTCTCAGCTGCATCATCCTTTGGGCCAGTTCCACACAGGCAGCCCAGCCTCCACCCTCACCCTTTCTATACCTTCTCTACCTATGGCCCAGGGGCTTCTTAACACACAGGCCTGAGCCATCCTTGTTCAGCTTCCAACTCCTTGCCCAGTGCCTGGTTCCCTCTAGAGTAAGTCCAGATTCTTTGACATGGCTTATGAGCCCCGCACAGTTTGGCTGCTGCCAGCCTCACCAGCCTCACCAGCCTCCTCCTCTCCTGTTGTTCCCCATGTCCCCACCCCCAGTCCCACTGACTCAGCCACCCTGGAGGCCTGGGTACAGCTTCACAGAACTGTGGAAACACACTTCCTTTCTCTGTCTGTCACCAGCAAGCCTTCGCATTTGCCATTCTCTCTCCTCTCTGTCCTGAATGTTCTCCTGGCTCCTTCCTTAGCTCTCAATTTAGATACGTTTCCCCCTGGAAAATCCCCAGCTTTCCCCTTCCTCTCACTCTGGGCTGAATTTTAGAGTCCCCGGCTCTGCTCCACCATGAGCTCATAGTTTCTCTCCAGCATTGCCCTCAGCACACAATCTACCAGCATCAGTCTTTATTCATGGGATACTCCCTATCCCATCACCTGTTCACTGTTAGCCTGGTCCCTAGGTTTGTCCACCTGCTACAGGACAAATGCATTGTTACTTAGGGGTAATGCATGACAGAACTTTAAGTTTCACTCCAAGCTCAACTCTATCTACCCTCTTATTTGGGCACATAGTAGGTGCTCACTTAATGTCCACCTATTGAAGGCCTGGCAGTACACAGTGTGTAGCATGGATAGGCAGGGCTGGGGTGCTCAGAGAAAGGGAGAGTCCCTGGGCTGGGTGGCTAGGGACTTCCTGAAGAAGCAGCTGGGAGGATCCTCCCCATGTATTAGCTCTACGGCAGAAATTGAGGACAGGCCACAGGAAGTCCCCAGCCCAGTCCTTGAGGCATCAGAGCAAGCCACCAGAGAGGCACCAGAGTCTGCAATGAGGGGGATTCAGTGACCAGAGCCCAGGATAGGGCCACTGGATGGGGCTGGCAGTGCATTCAGAGGCGGCTTCCTGGAGGAGGAGCTACTTTTGGCTGTTTTGGGGCAGGAAAATAAACAGAGATGAATCAGGTTAAAGAACTTGGAGAGAGACAGAGATATGGAAGAGAAAGCTCTGTCCCTTTTTGTCCTTTACTCCCGAAAGAAAAGGGAGGTGGAGGCGGATGAGCAGGAGGAGCAAAGAAGGCCAGGGCGGAATGGAGATAACATCAATGCCAACACCATGGCCAGGGCGGGTATGGATGGCTGGGCTGGCAGGGAGCAGGTCCCCAGCTGTGGCTGGGAAACATTTCCTGTCTCCTAGCCAGAGGGGTCATTAATAATCATTTACCCACCACAGGCAGTACGGAGGCCAGCCAGGGAGCAACACGGTGCTGGGGCCAGAGCCCAGCCTGGTGGCCAGGAGAGCTGTATTCTGCCACCAGCCCTGCCACCTTGCTGTGAAACCTGGGCAAATCATCCAACTTTTCTTGGTAATGCTGGTGAAAGGAGGGTCTACAGAGGAAGCCGCCTAAGTTCCCCTGTTCTCTGCTCTGTGCCTCAGTCTTCCTAGATGGCAGTTGGGCTGCCCACCGTAGAGGGATTATGACATCTAATGATTGATATGAGCATCTGATCTATGGAAAGCCCAGCTCAGGACACTTGGCATGTGCAGTCCCCACCCAGCATCTGAAAAGGGAGCTTCATGGAACCGGTGTACATCAGGCTGGGGCAAACAAAGAAGGGAGGACCATTGGCCCAGGGCCCAGGGGCTGACAGTGTGGCTGGGCCAGGAAGACAGGGTCTCTCACCCACAGAAGGTGAGAGCCCCATGGGGCCTATTTGGTCACTGCTATGACTAGCCCTGAAAACTGGGCCTACCTGGTACGTAACACGTGCTCAATAAATGCTTCTAGACAGCTGAATGAGTTAATCTGTTAAATTTGGGAACTGCTACCTAAGAGATGACAATTAATCTGGCCAAAGACAATGGGATGGCTAAAAAGCTTGGCTGTGAGGCCCAGGGATGACCATCCAAGGTCACACAGTATTGCATGGAAAGGATCAGCTGCCTCAAGATACCTTTTCCCAATTGGACCAGAATCTTCCTCAACCCCAGACCACATTTCTCTGTTCACCCAACACCCCATTCAAGGCCTAACTCAAGCTCATTCACTTCAGAAAACTTCTGGAATGTGATGCTGAGGCATTGGTCCCCAGCCCCTTCTCCCAAATGACTCTGATAGTCTCTGTGCCTTCCAACCCTAAGGAGTCCTGGCCTTTCATGCACTCCAATACCTGTTGGGAGGCTACCCAGTAATGTTTCCTCATAGTTTTCTCTGGAGGGTATGACCTTGATCTTCCTACTCATGGGAACTCCCCCATCAGACCAGGGGGTCCCCAAAGGTATGAACAGGCCTTCTTTTTCAGATAAGTATCTCTGTGAGGAAAGGGACTATTCCCATCATCAGTGTGGGAATCAACAAAAGTAGAGATGGACTAAGGTCTCCCTGGTTGTCTCCCAGCCCAGGGACTATCCCTGGGGTGGGGTGGGGGCATGCAGGGAAGGAAAGGAGATAGGCCAATGTGCAGAAGGGGGCACATGGCTGCTCAGCAACCTAAGATAATGGAAGCCAGGAAGGGCACTGGGCTACCCAGGGGACTAAGACCTCATGGTTGGCAAACTCACCAACTCTAAGCTTGGCCCAAGATGTTCTTGCACCAAGGTGCACCAGAGATGCCACCCAGGTGTCACTCACTGCCCGTGTCACTCACTGCCTGTGCCTGCAGAGCACTGTGAGATAGTAGTAAACACAGTGACCCTGAAACACGTGCATCCTCTCCCCACCCCCTTCCAAATCCCAGCCCCAAACACGAGACAGGCTAAGAGGAAAAAAAGAACAAAGGTTCCCAGACTGCGACATCGCCTGCCGCCTGCCTGTCCAGCGCTTGCTCAGCCGGAAACCCAAGACAAAGGCCTTGGTCAAAGCGAGGAGGATGAAGGGCAAAGGGTAGACACAGCCTGGCCTAAGGGGGCCATGAGAGAACGTCACTGGGTATCTCTGGGGACCTAATCGGGAGGGAAGCAAGGACAGGATGGCAGCCACGCCCTTTCTGCACACCCACGTCACTCCACAAACATTTATGGGACACCTGCTGGATTCTGCACACCCTAAACGTTACATAGCTCGTTCTGCACCCCACTCACCTTATGCACACACTCCCTTATCCTCTGCAGCACATTCCAGAACCCATAACACCCCCACCTTCCTCATCTTCCTGGACACTCCTCACACACGCCTTACCACACACATAAACAGCTCACAGGGAGAAAAGATCACATAATCCACATGTCACAGTGAAAAGTTAAAGAGCTCACACACCCACACTTCACACCACGCTCACACTCAGCTTCCCATCATGCACCTCACACACCCCACACTTACCTCCCTAACCAAAGACACACATCTACTTAAAGTCAACATACACACCACCCAGACATAGAGATACACCCTGCATAGATAATGTGCACACCCAATGTCACACCGAAATGTCACATTTGTGGCCACACACAACCCCTCAGCAGAAACAATTCTGCCTGCACACTGCCTCCCCCCACATGCACTTGGCCATGAAAGCACATACACATCCACACACACGGTCAACAGGCTCCTTGCCTTGAACCCTTCATCTCTAGATGTTTCACTCTTTCCCACTCAGAGTTGCTCAAACAGCCACCACACAGACACAGGACCCTCAAATACCAACACACAGGTCCTAATCTATTTTCTCAGTAAGCCTAGGCTATACATAGTGACTCTAAGCCAACCACCTAGGTTGCAAACATACTTGGGCACACACAGCTCCCCCACCCCCACCTCCTCCGCCAAGACATCAGTGAAACCTTTCCTCAGGCTCCTACGTGGCTCTTCCTGGCTACACGTAACAACCAATAACATACTCAACCACACACAAAATCCCCCATGCAAACTGCTCTCACAACTCCACCTCACAATGACAGACACACAACCACATACATAGAAGTTCCACACACACACAATGATCATATATACTGCTGCCACTTTATACCCCCAACACACCTCCCTAGCAACACAAGGTATGCAACAGCATATACGCACAATCCTCACACTTACCATAAGCTCCCAAGAACCCCCCAAATAATACCAATCATGATGACACACATAACTACATGACACAACACACATCACCCACAAGGCACACTCAACATATGTAACTCAGCCTATCCTACACAAACACACACTACAGGCTCACCAAGCCCTAGACATCTCTCATCACAGGTGACTGGCACCAGATTGCAGTCTATTCCTCCCCTACTACTCTCCTACACTCCTGCTGTGGCCCCCAGTTAAGACCAGGACAGCATCAATGAGCAGGTTTGTTAAGTTATGAACCCCAATGCCCCACCACACCACCCCCATCAGCCTTAGATTCCTGGGCACCGCCTGAGAACTACGTATCCATGTTTAGTCCCTTCTACCAGCATCTACATGTCATGTTTGACAACATGAGATGGGTGGAGGTCCTGGAAACACCAGTTCGGCACTCTGCATCTGACCCCTCCTCACCCCAAAGCAGAGGCAGATACACTGGGAAGGGGTAACCACAGGGAGAGACCCTAGGACAAAGATAGAGACCTAGAGAAACCAGGCAAGGGTGGGTAACAGACAGACCAAGATAGGTGGGCACATGGGCTAAAGAAAGGAAACAAGAGAGAAAGAGAGAAGCAGAAAGGACACTCAGAAAGACTTAGAAAAGCTGGAGGATAAACGGGAGAATCCAGTGGGACCACCACACCCAGAAAGAAACAAGAGGAGACGGTGAGACAAGCCAGAAAAGACTAAGGGACCTGAGGAGGGGTGCAGGAACAAAGTAGGAGGGGGGTTCTTTAGAGGGGAGAGAAATGAGACGGAAAGAGGCCTTTGGACCCTAGGGTAGGGTCCCAGGTGAGGAATGAAGTACGAATGTTTGAGAGGAATCTGGGTGCGGGCACAGGTGAAGCTGTGGAAGTAGAGGTTCAGGGGTTTGGGGTGAGGCCCCATTTCTGAGGTGGGGCCCTGAGTGAGAGTTGGGTGCTCAGATGTTCTGGGTGTGCCTAGAGTCTGATACACATAGTGCACCGGGGTTTGGGCAGGGGGTTCCAGGCTTGAACAGATCGCTCAGTGTGGACTGGGGTCCCACTGGGTATTGTAAGTTTGAGTTTGGGGTGGAATCCGGATTGGAAAAGGGTTCAGAGTGTGGGGTGAGGCTTAGATTGTGAGCGGAGGCGTTAAGGGTAATGGGGGTCGGGTGCAGTCAGCATGGGAGTGAGCTTCAGAGCGAGGGGAAGGATTTCCACCCTAATGAGGGCTCAGGGACAGGGTTGGCCACGGAGCCCGCGACTGCCCGCGACTGCACGCTCCGCGAAAGACCCTGCCAGGCGCTGCCCGACACCCGCTTTTCTTCGTGCCCAGGGCGGAGGGCCCCCCTACCTGCAGCCTGTCGGCGCATGGCGGCGGCGGCGGCTCGTCCGGCTTGAGGAAGACCTGCTGGCCCCGCCTGAGGAATTGGACAACAGCGATGAGGATGTGGTGCAGCACCAGGACCATGCTCGCAGCCACCCGCCCGCCCGCCGGCCCAGCAGCTGCGCTCGGTCAGCGCGTCAGCGAAGGCTTCGCCGGTCCACCGCGCTGTCCGCCCGGGCCCCGCCCCGGACCGCCCACTCCCCGCCTCCCGCAACTCCAGCCCCGCCTACCTCCCCGCCACCCTGGACAGCACCTCTCAGTTCTTCCGATCTTGGGACCCCAACCAGATCCCCCACCAGCTCTCACCTCCCTTATCTCTCCGATCTCATGGTTTCCTCTGGTCCGTTATTAGGATCCCCGCCAGGTAGCCGGCTCCCAGCCTCGTTCCCTCCTCTTGCCCCTTTGCTACTCCTTTCACTACCTCGCGGGGTCACCTCTCAAAGCCTCTCCTGCCTCATCGCATCCTCTCCCCGCACCACTTAGAAAGTCCTGGAGCCAGGCCAAAGCCCCAAAGCAGAGCGCAGTGATGGGTAGTGTGAAGGGTGGAATGGGGGGAAAGGGGCCACTGGCAAATTACAAGGAGCCTTGGGCTTGCTTTTCTTCAAGGAAAAAAGGGTAAATTTTAGAGGTCGCTGAGAGACGGATAGGCCCGGGGAGCAGTAGCAGATCTGTGAGGCAGACACGTGCGCACAGACACGAACGCACACACGGACCGGCGCACTCTTCCTGAGTGGGGGTAGGAGCATTGGGACCTCGGTACTGGACAGGCAGGTCTGCGTTGTTGTCCTCAGCAGCCGGAGAGGGTGCAGGCCCCAGGGCCACACAATCCACAGTTCCGCGGTGGGACCCGCGCTCCCGGAGCGCAGTTGTCCGCAGAGCCTCTGCGCTCCGGCGCCTGCAACAGCGTGACACTCCTGCGCCCCCTGCTGTCTTAATCTGGCGGCGCAGCCGGACACTGTTTGCAAGCCGCCTGGCAGGGGGGATGCGGTAGGAAGGTCACCAGGGCCAGCTCCCTGCCTGAACCTACCGGGTACGTAACCTTCTCCTGGCATGAGATCATTTGCGGCGGTGGGACGAGTCTGGACTGGAGGGTGTGCTTGGGGCTCACCGGGCCTTTGCCAAGAACTTGCTGCATGACCTTCGTCAAAGGCCCCTATGAGGTTTCTGGGCCTTAGTTTTCTCACCTCTTTCACAAGACTTGCATAAGAATCAACACCCGTGACGGTGGGAAGACAGCCAGTCCTGACAACCCTTGTTGTGGTCTGACCTGAACCTTTCCCCTCTCACTGCGGCCCCTCTCTCTGCAATTCCCCCCTCCCTTCTTGGAAGGTGACTCAGTGAGCCCCCAGCCTCCCAGTCTCCCCACTTCACTGGGCTGATTCATCTGGGCCCTTTCTCCCAGGGGAGTAATTTCCTTAATGTTGAGTCACTGAGCCCAGTCCTGGAGTCGGTCCAGGCACCTGGCACACTGGCTGTGCCACCAGCCGGGGGAAGGTCCTCCATGCCAGGATCTCCCCCACCTCTTCCTGAGGCTCAGCTCTGGCCGTGCTTCCTCCCCTGCTCAAACACCCTGGGTGACTCCTTACCACCAGCACGATACAGCCCAACCCCTCAGCCTGACATGACAGACCCTCTGTAACAGCCCTGGCTTATTTTTCCAGCTTTGACCCTCCCACCACAATTCCTTAAATTTATACTTTCTGCTCTTCTCAGATGAATGACTCATTCTCGCCTTCAGGCCCTTACCCATGCCACCCCACCCCCCAGGGCCCTTCAAATCTTGTTAATCTGCTTATTATTCAGGGGCCAGACAGAGGCCTACCTGCTTTAGGAGGCTACCTTGGTTCTCTGGGTTCCCCTTTGTGTCTATCCTGGGATTCATGTCTCAGGGCGTTGGGAGAGGTAGCAGATATCTCTTTCTTTGAATGATCCAGACCAAGTCAATGTATTTCACTGCATCTTTAAACTAGGGGCAATTTGTCCTAGTTATTTACACTGTAAAAAAACATTACATGGACCTTAAGATGTGTAAAGATTCCAGCCCACAAAAGGCCCTCCCCTCCTTTTTTGGCCTGTTTCCTGCTCTGTAAAGAGAGTGACCAATGAAAAGGCTATCATAAGGAGTGAGTCTAAACTCAGTGCATTAATCCTGAGCACCTGTCACCAGGTTAGTGCTAGACTCTGCATGGCCTAGGTGGGACACGGGTACCCAGAAGGTATCTGTTATGGCCACTGGCCAGACCTATTTATTTTTCAGGGAATAAATAAATCTCAGATCTCATAGTCAAGAGCCAACCCTGGACTGGCAGCACCATCCTCTCTTGGGCTCTCAGTCCCAGGCAGGACCTCCACAACACTCACCTTTGGAGATGTTGCTTCTGAAATCTCACTTGGGCTCTCATACTACAGTAGCTCAATGGCTGGGGCCCCAGGAGCACACTCTCTATCTCTTTCAACTCAGAGAGGTTTGTACTGTGTCAATCCTTCATATTCAAGCACCACTCAGAAACACTGAGTCCAAACTCGTCCATAGACTTGCTTTGTGACTCTGGGTAGGCACCACACCTCTATGCACCTCACCTCCCTCATCTGTGAAATGATAACACACTGGATTCAATAAACAAACTTCTTTCTTTTGATGCTTGACAGGATATAAAATCCTTTCACAAACATTCCCTCATGTAATGCTTGAAATTCCCCAACCACAGCCAGAAGAGGCAACCAAGACTCCTCCAAGTGCCAAGGTGACAGGCCTTGCCCCAGTTCTCACTGGAGAAAGTGACTCTTACTCCAAGGCCAGGACTCCGCCACCCCACTGGCTCTACATTTTGTGATTCTGGGCTAGGTTCTCACGTTGGCTCATGCCTGGGACACCCCACCACCAATATCAGATATTTTTAAATGTTCCCAGATGATGACTAATTTGCTGCCAGGTTTACAAGCCCTGTATTAGCTGCATCTTGGCTGACCTTAGTACCAGAGTTAAAGGTCAGGGCTGGGGCCTGGAGCTCTGTGCCTGAGGGGCTTTAACATTTGTTAAGCATTTGCTACGTGCCTCATAGTTCATCTTCTCAACAACAGTATGAATAAAGTAGGATCTATTGTTAGCCACATTCTACAGATAAGGAAAACTGAGGCACAGAGAAACTAAGTAACTTGCCCACAGTCACACAGCTGGTAAGTGATGGAGCCAAAATTCAAATCCAGGTTGTCTGCCTCTAATTTGTGCCTTAAACTCATGTCCATCTCTTGAGGAAAGGCATGCGAGAAAAACAGGTTTTCCCACCTCTCCTTTGTCTCCAACAATGCAGCAACTGAGGGTCTTCAGGTCCCAGTCCCTGAACTGTCTGTCCATCTCTGCCATAGAGGCAGCTGGCCTAGCCCCTCTCCCCACTTCACTGGCCAATCTAAGGTACCCAATGACCCAGCTACCTCAGAGAGGGTATTTTCAGCAAAGGTGACTCAGCCAAGGTGATGGGGCCACTTGACCTCAGGCCCTGTCCAGGAACCCACCCTCCCTTGTTCCTAATAATGACACACCTCTGTGGGCCATTGTGCTTACAAAGTACTTCCTGCTCAGGACTAGTGAGCAGACTTCCCCACTTGCCATCTCTCTGAGAACATTGAACCAGCAATCTCAATAGGCCACAAATCTCCCTCCCTTCCCTATAACCATGTAGGTATCTTGCTTCTATAACCCTGTCTGGTGCCAGGCATCCCCCTGTCCTGTTGCTGCTAGCCATGGTCACACTCCTGAACACCAGGTGTAAGCCTGAGCCCTGCCCTGACGTGCTGGGCGACCTTTGGTGAGGCTCTGGCCCTCCCTGGCCTCAGGCTTCAAAGCAGCTGGGAAGGTTGGCCTGCTTCTCTGTGAGGGCTCAGACAGCTCAGGTGGAGGGAGGCAGGGTCCAGGTAGGTCTAGCTGGGCAGAAGTTCTTCTAGGTAGGCAGGCCTGCCTGGGCATGCCAGGCCCAAGGACAGAGTAAGGATCAGATCCCAATACAGGAAGCTCCTTAGGAGAGAATATGTGTGACTCAGTCTCTCCATGACTTGGAGTGGAGCCCATGAACTGAAAAAAGGGCTTCAACCTCCAAGGGGCCCTGCAAGAGGACAATCTAAGAATCATCCTGAGGAAGCAGACATCTCTGTGGGTTCTGCATTTATCTAGAGCCTGTCCTCAGCACTTCAGCACTGAAGAGGCCATGGGTGTGAGCCGCCCTTAGGTAGCTGTGTGTGTGTGTATGTATACATGTATGGAAGCCCTGGATGAGGGCCAGAGAGAATGAGTCAGGGTGGTGAATTTGTATCTTTATGAGAATATATGATACTTCCATCGTGAGGCTGAACTTGTGTATGTATACACAAATGCACGTATACCTACAGAATATGCATATGTGCGTTTGCAAACAGGCATGTGTTTGTGTGCAGGTGAGTGTATGTGCATACATACAGGTATGTGCGTACAGATGAGTGTGTGCCCATATGCCCAAGTACGGCACATAATGGGCATTCATGTTTGAATGCATGTGCAAATGTGTGAGTATGTGTGTACCCAAAATCACACAAGAGATATTTCCTATAGCCACCAGCCCAGGTCAGCTCTGTGTGTCTGTTGGCTGTGGCCCTCGATGCGGGACAGGCCCTCACAGGGAAAAATCTGTCCATAGGCAGATGCTGGGGATAATAAGGATCTGGGCTCTGGGTGGACAGGGCCTGCTTCCAGAGCCCCTGTAGCAGCTCTGAGTTCAAAAGAGCACAGACTGAGTGAACTCAGTCCACGTGATGAGAGGGTGGGGGGTAGGTCAGCCATAGGTCTCGTTCCGTCTCCAATCTTTTCCATGCTGCTATGTGACTCTGGGCAGGCCACTGCACCTCTGCAGCAGGTTATGACCCTAGAAGGGGAAGGGAACCTGTAGGAGTCTAGTTCAGGACTAACCCAGGACCTGCTAACTCACATTAGGGCTGAGGTCCAGGGGACTTGGGCCTTAGCACACCTTAGGCCTTGGTACCTGATTCTTACTATCTATAAATCCTAAGATCCTGCTACTACTTCAGGCCACACACAGTTATATACACACTCACTGTCTTTGCACAGACATACACCCCCTCACTCCTAAACACAAAAACACACATTCCTACATGCAGACACACATCCTATACACATGCTCACATGGCTCCTACACCGAGACACAGGCAGGCACATTGCCCCCCGTGTCTCCTTCCTGGTGCCTATACTGTATATCTATTCACCAAGTCCTCAGTCTGCCTAACTCACACCCTCGTGTCTCCTCATTGCCCACAGGATGAAGTTGGAGCCCTGGACCTGGTCTTCATGGCCTTTTACCCCTACATACCCACCCCCACCCATCCCATCCCCATGCTCACTGCTTCCACAACACCATCTTGTCAAACTGGGATCATTCTGAGCCACAATTCCCATGGAAACCAGGAAGGAAGAAGAGCAAAAGGAAAATCAGATTTCAGCTTTCTCAGCAGCTCTACCAACCTTCTCAGCTTTGGGCAGAGGTAGGAGAAGGGGCTCCTGGCTCTCAGCCTACCCTGGGGACAGGTCAGTGGATGCAAGGTGCTCTCTCAACCCCAACCTCCATCATCAGGAGCCTGGGGCAATGCAGAGAGAGTGCAGTGTGAGAAACTCTTCAGCAGCATCCACTGGGCCCCCTCCCCTCACTGGGCCCTGTCTCCTCACTGAGCCCCATCCCCTTACTGAGCCCCATCCCCTCACTGAGGTCTGTCCCCTCACTGAGCCCC
>PVIW01003206.1:166902-178697 GCA_004026585.1 Noctilio leporinus | reverse complement strand
CACACACACTCATTCACCTGCTCACACTCATGTCCACTCACACACACACACTCATTCACCTGTTCACACTCATGTCCACTCACACACACGCCCGTTCACCTGCTCACACACTCATGTCCACTCACACACACACTCATTCACCTGCTCACACTCATGTCCACTCACACATACACACTCATTCACCTGCTCACACTCATGTCCACTCACACACACGCCCGTTCACCTGCTCACACTCATGTCCACTCACACACACGCCCGTTCACCTGCTCACACACTCAAGCCCACGCCCTTGCTCACCGAGGAGCCTTTCTTCCTCTTGCTGCCAAGTCCCCCGAAGCGGAACCTGAGCCCGGCCACCTTCTTCCCCTTGCCCTTTTTCTTGGCGTCTTTGGAGCCTTTGATCTTCTTCCTCACTCCGGGCCCTGCAAAGTCATGGAGGAATAGCGGCTCTGCTTCATTCCACCCACACAGCAACGCGACAAGAAGAGGCCATCCGGTCGTGGCCCTTTTCAGACGGGCAGACGGAGGCCCCAGGGGCCGACGCCCTGATTACAGTTACAGGACAGCCAGAGAGCCAGCCGGATCCAGCCTCTGCCCCAGGCACTGTGATGCCCCCTTCCACAAACAGCAGAAACACTGGCCATCTCAGCGATTGGCCTGACCTGTCCCCTCTCCCCAGAAAGGAGAGGGGACTGTCTGTCCCCAGTGGAGCCATGCTGACAGGGCCACCATGGGCCACACCTGTCTTGGTGGTGACAGTGCTGCCAGCCTCTGGGTTATCCCCACACCCAGGCAACAATGGCACCACCAAGACCACCCTCAACCTTTGCCAAACCCCACCCCCACCCCCGAATTCTGGCTCCTGGGTGGCCAGCAGGGAAAAGGCTACTTTTTAAAAAAGATTTTACTTATTATTTTCAGAGAGAGGAGAAGGGAGAGTGGCAGAGAGGGAGAGAACATTCATGTATGGTTGCCTTTCACCTGCCTCCAGCTATGGACCTGGCTGGAGACCTGACTTGCAACCTGGTTATGTGCCCTGGATGGGGAATCAAACCAGCAACCTTTGAGTTCGCAGGCTGGCACTTTATCCACTGAGCCACCAGCCAGGGCAAAAAGGCTATTTTTATGGAGCTGGCCTCAGGGCACTTAGCCACCTGGGGAGTAAGGACCCCACAGCCCCTCCCACTGGGGGCCTGGAGGCAGGTGGCCTGGCCCCAGGCCCTCCAACGGCACTACTTGCAGGGAGATGAGGTGGGGCCCCAGCTGTAAACTCAGGGCCTCCGTGAAAAATCTATTTCAATTTTCAGTCTCTGAAAAGGCAGCCCTGGGAATCAATAGCTCGGCAGCTGGAGCCTACGGGGACATGAGCAAGCAGTGTGGGACCCAGGACAGAGGCCAGCAAGCGGCAAACAGGGAGCAGGCTCTACCCCATGGCACTGCCCGCCGGGCCCTGCAGGAGCCTGGCAAAGAGGCACGTCATCCCAGAAGGCAAAGCTCCTTGGGACTGAAACACACAGTCCCTGAGTCCCCTCAGTCCCACATCAGAGCCCAGTCAGGGCACCAGCTGAGCTGCCAGTGACGCCACCGCAAAGAGCCCTGGGAAGACGGCTATGCCCACCAGCAGTGGGGCCAGACACCCTCCCCAGGAACTTCAAGTGGCAAAGAGCCACCGCTTCCCCTGTTATCCGCCCCCAAACACCCCCTTCGTATCTGGACCTCTTTCCAGGACGCCGGGAAGCTGGCCCTGACCTCGCCCCTGCATGTCCATTACCCCAGGGACCTATTGCTCAGGCAAGAGGGGTCACGGGCTTGGACCCCTTCCCCCCGGGAACGGCGCAGCCTTCAAACTCGAGTCTGACTCGCAGCAGCCTGGCCTCCCTCTCCCTCCTCTGTGCCCAGGGCAGAGGGGGCCAGGGCCAACCTTCCCCGTCCTGAGCACCATCTCTGCTCCTCCCCAGCCCCACTGCGATACAGCTGAGAAAGACCACATGGGTCAAGGTAACCAAGCCCCCGGGGCCTTCCGGAGACCACCCCGGCTGCCCGAGGCCATGGGCCTGGAAGGGCTCTGCCTGCAGGACGGGTGCCTGTCCACTCGCAGCCTTACTTACCCTTGCCCTCTTTGGTCTTGGCCTTGCGGACGGGCATAGGCTGGGGTGGCTGCTGGGGGCTGACCGCCAGCGGCGGGGCGATGGTGACCGTCTCCACCGCCGCAGCCACGGCCGCCGCGGCTGCTGCCGCCGAACTGCCTTTGAAGGGGTTGTTGGCGCTGAACTCCCGCCACTTGGCACCCAGGACCGTCATCATTTTGGACATGGGGATCTTAGGGTTCTTCTTGGCAATGAGCGGCCTACGTGTGGAGAGAGGCAGGGGGCTGAGACCCCCCGCCCCGCGACCCCAGCAGGACCCGCCCCATCCTCTCCCACACCGGGGAAGGCAGCACCCAGGCTGGGAAAACTGGGTAGAAAGAGGGAGCAGAGGAGAAGAAAGCTTCAGACGGCAGATCACCCCCAAAATGCTCAGCCCTTGTTCACGTGGTTGGTGATCTTCTAACTAACTGTGATTCTAGACCTTGCAAGAACTGGGGGGCTAAAGAAGCAGCCTGCAGTGGGCGCTGCTGTCTCCCAAAGCTGAGGGGGCAAGAGGGATTGATGGGACCACCACCCCACCCAGGAGCAGGGAAAGCGTGGGAAGCAGGACCATCCGCCAAAAGGAAAGGGGTGCTGCCAGCCCCGCCCAGCGCCGGTGCCCACCCGACAGCCACGCTGCGCACCCCAGGAGCCGGGCTCGGCCCCACTGCCTGCGGGGAAGCCCAGCCTGGCCGCCGGCCGCACCCACCTGAGGAACTGGCTGAAGGCCTTATAGTTGGTCAGCGTGTGGTAGTCGGCCTCTGAGAACAGATAGTCCACGTCGTCCAGGCCCCACTCGGCCATGAGCTGCCCTGAGGACTTGGGCTCCTACGGACACAAGGGCCGGAGGTGGAATCAGAGGCAGGTTCCTTCTAACCTGCACCCCCATCCCCAGGGACCCCACTCCACCCCAGAGGCCTCACAGCAAAGTGAGGGGGGTCAAGCCTGCAACTTAAGAGCAGTTCTCAGCTGCAACTGAAAATGCCCTAAAACATCTAGCCCTCACCGCTTATGGGGAGTGCAAGGCCAAGTGCCTGGGGGTTCATGCGGGGGGACTTAGGGGGAGACCGTGCATGTGCCCGGGGCAAGAATAACAGGACCCATGCTCTGGGAGGAACATGTTGGGGGGGTCTGCGCGCTGGGACAACCCAGCAGCCTGAAGATGGGATTTAGGAGGCAGGTGGCCCTGGGGAGCAGCAGGCTAACGGGCTGCCTAAGGCAGGCTGGGGAGAAATGAGGCCATCACAGCCTGTGCCCTGGAAGAGTCGTGTATGGACCCCATACAAGGACAGGCCGCTGCCAGGTTCCAGGACCAGAGACACAGGACAACCCCAAGGGGGTCCCTCGTTACAGCTTCATTTTCCAGATGGGGCACTGAGGCCCAAGGAGGTGGGTGACTTCCCAAAGGCACATAGTGAGCTCAGGTGACAGCCAGCCCAGCTGTCAGGTCACTGGGCCACCCTGGGCTCTCAGGGGTGGGGTGGGGTTGCGGTGCTGGCTATGAGCTTGAACTCTGGAGCTAGACCAGCTCTGATCTGGGCTCTGCCACACATTGGCAGTGAGTGAGGTGGACAAGCTGCTGCCCCGCTCTATGCCTCAGTTTCCCTCTGTAAAACGGGAATAACAGCACCTGCCTCACACAATGGAAGGCGTCAACACACGTGGGGGAAGGTGCACTGTTCCTGGCTGCTTCCAGGCAGCTGTCCCAGCCCCACCCACTGGTCCCCTCAGCCAATCAGCACCCACCACTCCCCAGCCCCAGGCCCTGGTCCAGTCAAGGGGGTGCTGGGTCCCCAGTGTGGACACAGGCCTGCCACCCTCCTGCCGGATGGGGCAGCAGGTGTCCAGGAAGCCCTGAGCTGCCACTTTCCCATCCTCCTACATGCCCAGAGCTCCCTGGCCCCCTGTTCTCAGCGACACTTCAAGGGTGGAACCCCGTCCCATGCTCCTCCTGCCCCCACCCCACACAGCCCTTCCTGGAGGCACCCAACCTTGTTCCCACCAGAACACAGAGCAGCATGTGAGCGAGCCAATGACATGGCTGCAGGATAACCCGAATCCCTCCCATGAGCTCATTCCTCAGAGGGGTCGGCCCCCAGCTGCCACAGATGACTCACGGAACACCTGCCAAGGAGTGAGTTCCTCTGTCAGCCGCCACTTCGGCCTCACCCAACAGCCGCTGCACTCATTCTTACAGAGAACTGAGCCTTCCACGCAGGCTCACCCAAACTGAGCCCCGGAGCGTTCTCCTGGGGGCCCTGGGGGCCTGGAGGGCCTCTGCCCCTCCCCCTCCAGCAGAGCATGGCCTCCCCAGGGTCACAGCAAAGACGCTTCCCTGACCAGCTCGACCTTTCTGGCCCCCGTGGGCAGGACCTCAGACCAGCGCTGCGGAACAAGGTCCCTTCTGGTCTCTGCGGAGCTGTCCAGCGGCTTCTTGGGGGCAAAGACTCCACCAGCTGATTTATTTTCCCAGGTTGCGCCACGCCAGGAGCTCCTGACCTGAGCTGGACCTCAGACTATCACTCTTGTCAGAAAGAGCTGCGAGCCCCATCAGGCAGGATCGCGGACAAGACATCCAAGAAGCTGGACAATACCCACCCCAAACTCCCAAATCGTTACTTCAGATGCATGTCTGAGACTTGTGGCTGCAGCATTTCCCACAGGCACGTACCCAACCGCCTGTCCTCACACAAACACACTGCAGACCCGTCCACCGGGTCCCCGCCCCTGGGAGAGAGGCTCTGGCCCTGTCCCTGGGGCCACAGGGCAGGAAGGCGGAGAAGTGGCAGCAGGAGGGAGGCTCCAGCCTCCGCGCAGGTGCCCCTCGGACGGGGCCCTCCAGCCAGCCCCCATGGATTACCTTTAGGCCGGCATCATCATGGGCGTCCTCCTCGTCACCCTTCCTTTTCCGCTTGGCTTTTTTCTCCTTCTTGTCCTTGAGTTTCTTCTTCTTCTTTTTGTTGGGGGAGTAGTCACTGCCCTCACTCTCTGACTTCTCTTCCAGATCCTCTTCATTTTCCGACAGCTCATCATGGCTCCCCTGAAAGTCACAGGGGCCCGTGAGGGCAACTGGGAACTAAAGAAACCCTGGGGTCCTGGGCAGCGGGCCTGCCCTGAGAGCAGCCTCCCGGCACAGTCCACCAGCCCCAAAGCTCAACCAGAGGGGATGGAGGTCTGAGGGTGGGAGGCGCAGCTGAGAAGTGCACCCAAGTCAGGCTTCCCCTCGGGGCCAGCTCACTGCCGCCAGCTGGAACCACCCCGGGGTGAGGCTGGGGCAAGGCCCCAGGCAGAATCCGGCTCCTGTGGGCTTTGGGAGTTTTAACGAGTTCTGGGGATGCCACTTGGACCCAGGAGCTCAAAGCATTGGGCACAATGCCAGGAGCCAGGAAGCAAAGTGCGCCGGAAAAGCCAGCACCCCGCAGGGCTCCGCGCCAAGGTCCCCCTCTCCCCTGGGCTGTGTGCAGCCCCTGGAACTGCATGTGTCAGAGGCCACCCATGACTAATGCACGGCACACAGGCCAGCGGCACCTGCCAGTGGGCTCTCCCAAAGCTGCCTCGAGGGAGCCCACCTTCCCCGCCCCGCCCGCCACTGCGTCACTGTCACCGCAGGAGACAGGCTCCTCTTCCCCGCAGGCATAAAATAGCCCATTTATATGGAGATGAGGGCGGCTCCGGCCGGAGCATCCCCAGGAAAGGTACTGCCCCTCGGAGGAAGCTGCTTCCTCCCAGCCTCTCCAGACAGAGGCAGACCCTCCCCAGCCCCTCCCAGCTGGGTCTGCAGGGACGGGCTGGGCCCTGGTGCTCCAGTTACCAGCGCGGCTCGTCCTCTTTCCGCCAGCTGTTTACTGTTTTCAAGGTGAGTAAAGCAAGGCAGGTGGGGAAGGGGACCGTGGGGAGTGAAATGGGGATGGATGTAATACCACAATAAAATAAAATAAAACACCAAGGCAGGAAAGAGATGGAGAAGAACCAGGAAGATGAAAAATGAGCTTGAAAACAGCCCTGGAGGAGAAAGGCCTAAGAGGAGGTGGGGGAGGGAGGAAGGAGGAAGGAGGAGGGGAGGGAGGGAGGAGGGAAAATGGAGGGAGGGGGCGGAGGGAAAGGAGGAGGGGAAAAGGGAGGAGGAGGGCACCGAGGGCACCGGGGGCACTGGGGTCTTCTGGGGAGCCCTGCTAGGCCTCCAGCCCGGCTTCCGCCCTTTGCAGCTGCTATGTAAGGAGCTGACAGTCTTCTTCCAGGAGCCAGTCCCTGCCTGGGACACAGCTGGGGAAGAACTGGCCCACCAGCTCCCCACACTTCCCGGACCCTCCTGGACACTCAGCTCTGCACTGCCCCCTGCTCCCTGCCCCGCGGCCCATTCCACTGCAGCTGGTGACCCCCATGCCTTTCCTGGGGCCTGGTATCCCCCCTACACAGACTGGCCACCCAGCCACCACAGACAGTGCAGGTCCCGGTTGCTGCCAGAGCCCGGCTGGGGCAGGACAGCCTCACAGGTGGCTCCTGCTCCCCAGACGAGGGGCCCCAACTTCCAGCTCAGCCTGTTCTTTGGGAAGGGGTCAGACGGGGACACTCATTTCCCCTAGGGGTGCAGAAGCCGGCCAGCATGGAGAGACCTGAGAGGCTCTCCCTCCGCCCCTGCCTGCGAAGGTAAGGATGGGAGGATGGCACAGACTTCAGCACCAAGGACAGCGGCTGCAGGACATAGCGGGGTTGGGGCACAGGGCTGGCCTTGGGCTGCCCTGGGACGGACCCCACGACCTAGACCAGGAATGATACAGGGTGGGTCCAGGGGCGCCATGCATGACAGAGGACACCTCAGAGTTCTGCCCCTTGCTAGCCTGGGGGCCGGCAGCACCCTGGCCTCGGTTTCCTCGTCTGAAATGGGGACGAGAGAGGATGGTAAGAGCAACAAAGCAGGTCATGTAAGAGGAAGCCTTAAACATTTTGAAATGGGAGCATCCCAAGTACAATGACAACTCTGCTTGGAAGCCAGAGATGCACCCAGGATGACAAAGCCGAGGACACCACCAGCCTCAGCCTCACGCCCCGTTTCTGCAGATCAGACGGTGCCAGGCGCTGGGCGCCAGCGGCAGCGCAGGCGGCAACGTGATGCCAAGAGGGGTGCTGTTGTGGCCACACCCCACACGCAGGAGAGCCCAGAAGAGGCTGGCACTGCTCCCAGTGCAGAGCCAGAGGGAGTGAGAGGGAGGCAGAAGGCCCCCAGCCAAGCACTGCCAGTCGGGCTGGCCCGGTGTTCACTCCAGGGCCACCTGGGAGAGCAGGAGGGCAAAGACCATCTTGGGGAAGGAGCTGGAAGCTTCAGCATGGCCCCTCACTTCACGGAAGGAGAAGACAGCTCTCTCTGCCCTCACCACACTGGGGGAAGCTGGGTCAGAGAGAAGGATCTGCTTCCCCATTCCCCCAACCCCACTCCTGCCTGTTCCCTGACCCTCCCTAGGCCCTGCCTTCTCCCTCACCCTAAGGAAGCTCACGGCTCCTGGGCCCACCCCCACCTGTCCCAGGACCTCATCCAAGCCCTCCTGCCCACCCCCAGGGATGGTGGAGGGTGGGGGTGTGGGACCTGTCTTTGGAAACCCGTCCAACATCTGTATTCACAGCATATCTCCACAGGGAGCTGTTTGAACACTCCCAGACCTGGGCCTCTTTTTCTTCCCAAAATCCCTTGCAGAGAAGGAGCGAGGGGAAGAGCAATGACCTATCAGTGGGACCTGGTGGGTGCAGCCCCAGCCAGCGGCAAGATGGGAAGGAATGTTCTGTATGTCGAGACCCACCAAGGGGACCAAGCCACATCCAGGGGAGAAGCAGCAGCAGGACACAGGCCAATGATGCGCTGAACCAGCCCCAGCCCTAGGCTCTGAACGTCAGGATGACAGCTGGGACCTGGACCTTGACGTTACCTGTCGGGCTGCGGCAGCCTTGGGTAGGATGATGGGAACGCACTTGGTGTGAGAGAATTAGTGAACGTGGAGTCCCCAGGGGGACCATTCTGCATTCAGCCTCAATCACTACCCCCAGAACACGCAAGCCAGCAGCTGGGGGCAAGCAGGAGGACCCGGCCCTGAGCCCCGTCCCACAGAGGACAGCAGGCCCGGGGCCCAGGTGCGCAGGCCCCACCGCCCTTCCTCCTCCCAGCCCTGCAGATGTCCCTGGATCCAGGCCGCACCTCTCCCTGCCTCTCTCTTCCCTCCCTGCCCAGCCCTTAGCGCTTGCCGCACCTCGAAAAACAAGCCATTTAAACTCAAAATGACGGATTCGGAGAGTTGGTCATTCTCAATGTGGGGTCCTTCAAGGCTGAGAGGGAAAAAGAGAGAACCGAATACGGGCCTTCCCATTCACGACTGTTATAAACAGTTATAATTTAGCACTGAATAATTGGTTGCTATGGCAACGGCTGCAGTACAGGTTGAAATCATTTCTCCTTCCTGCGCTGGGTTTGACAGGGAGCTTCATCTACATATGCTCAGGTTCTGGCCCTCATCCGGCTATTTTATGTAAATCAGAGTCTGGGCCTTGCTGCTGTCTCCTTCCCCACCCCCCCAACGCCCCCCCAACACACACAGAAACAAGATTACTGCTCAATTGGCCACGCCCCCCACTGCCTCCACCCACCGCCTATCCTGGTCTAGACGGAGAGGAGAAAGGTTGCCATTCCCCTCCCTACATCCGACAACAGGACCCAGGCCTATGGGTGAGCACAGGACCATGGGACCCCATCCCCTGGCCTCAACATGCTCCAGACTTGCTAAGACTGGCCAGCTGGCCAAGCCAGGTTCTCAGCCATGCAGGGCAGGGGACAGCAATGGCCTACGTGTGGCTATGGGGGCCTGTCTGGCACTGCCTGGTCATCTGCAGACCTCTAGGCCACCATGCCTCCCCCTCCCCAACCCGTTCGAGAACCTGAACAGCATCTCAGTGGACAGAAGCAGGAGAGACTGTGAGGAAGAGAGGGGAGGGAGATGAAGAAAATGGAGGGGAGGAGGAGGGGGAGGGGAAGGAGGGGACGGAAGGGAAGGAGGGGAAGGAGGGGAAGGAGGGGACGCAGGAAATGGAAAGAAGCAAGAAGAGAGCAAGGGAGACGGGAGACAGCAAGACGTGGGGCCCAGATGAGGCCGACAGTGAAGGAGAGAAAGGCGGACAGACAGACTGGAGCCAGGAGACAGGCACAGAGACGCAAACGCGTGCGGGTGGGCCCAGAAGAAGTGGGGGGAAGGCTGAGGGACCGCAGCACTGGGTATGGGGGTCCAACCTCCTGGGTATGGGGGGCCAGCCTCCACTGCCCACCACCAGCGTCCAGACACTGCCACCCTCCAACCTCCTTCCTGGCCAGGGCAGTGGGGAGGGTCCTGCTGTGCCCTGTGCCCTGCTGGGGCACAGAGAGGAGGAAGGGGTGCCCACAGGTCCATGGCATTCCTGCCGGTCCCCATTTGCATTCAGGAACTAGAGAGATCCAGCCTAGAGGCCTAAAACCAAGGACAGGACCAGAAGGCATCCCCTGTCCTAATCTAACCTCTGTCCAGCCCATAAAAAGGGCAGCGGGAGAGAAAATACTAGGAAGGGGCTGGGACATGGGTATAGGAAGCCCCTGCCTTGACCCCTAGGCCCCAGGGCCCTAGATCCCACTGCCACCCCAACACACAAAGCCTAGGGGTGAGGGCAGTTGTGGGCACGGAGCATCTCAAAGCCCTGAGCAGGAAGTCAGCCCCTGCACCCCTGGGCCCGCCTGCCACCCTCTGCCCACAGGGACAGACCTGCAGGGCCCAGAGGGAGCATCAGAGGAGGAGGATGAAGCAGAAAATTCAGAGCCCCGTGGTCTACAGTGTCTCCCTCAGCAGGGATGGTCCAGACAAGAAATGCTGACCCCACCCTTCCGGGCCAGCACAGAAGCAGGACACCCTGGGCGGGCCCAGAGCCCAGGACAGGCCGGGTGGCGGGCGCCTGGGCCTGGGTGCGCCCTGCCTCAGCCCCACACACCTCCTTCTTCTTGCGCTTCCCTTTGGACCGGTTTTCCTTAAGCTTCTTGGATTTCTTCTTCTTGGGAAGGCTCACAGGCTCCTCTGGGAAAAAGTCGTCAAAGACTTCAAGGCCACCATCCTCTTCTTCTGGAAGGAGCAGAGGGGAGGAGTTACTCAGTCTCCCACTAGAGACCCCCAGAGACACACAGCAGGAGGTGGGACTGTCAAGACAGCCAGCTGCTCTGCCCCCAACCCTGTGAGGCCACAGCCACCCAGCCTCCTCGCCCCACCCATTATAATCCCCAGACCAGTCCCCTCACCCAGCCCCCTTCAGGGAAGGGAAGCCCCTGCTCTGGTGGGCTGTCTCTTCCTCACCTGGGGACCTGTCCCCACTTCCCTCCCCAGTAGATCACCCCCACCCCCCCACCCCCTCCCTGCAGAACAGGGCTCTGGAAACAATGCCTGAGGCCATGTGAATGACTACTCGGCAGCCTTGTTGGCATGACTTCCAACACAGGCTGACAGGAGCACACAGGTCACACCACCCCAGGGCCATAGGGAGCTGGACAGCAAGTGCCTCCGGGTTTGGAGGAGAGGCCAGGACTCCCTTAATGGGCAATCAAAGACCACACTGTCGCTCCCTGCCACACACACCCACCCAGGTACACACCCCCAGCCACACGCAGCTACGCACCCCCAGCCACACCCACACAGCCACACACCCATATAGCTACACACACAGCTACACACCCCAGCCACACCCACACAGCCACACACCCATATGGCTACACACACAGCTACACACCCCAGCCACACCCATACAGCCACACACCCATACAACTACACACAGTTACACACACCCCAGTCACACCCATATGGCTACACACACTCAGCTACACACCCCAGTCACACCCACATAGCTGCACACCACCAGCCACACACAGCTATGCACCCCCAGCCACAACCACACAGCCACACACCCATATGGCTACACACACACAGCTACACACCCCAGTCACACCCACATAGCTGCACACCCCCAGCCACATGCAGCTATGCACCCCCAGCCACACCCACACAGCTGCACACCCCAGCCACACCCATACAGCCACACACCCATACAACTACACAGTTACACACACCCCAGTCACACCCACACAGCTACACCCACACAGCTACATACACAGCCACACCCACTCAGCTATACACACACATAGCTACCTACACAGTCACACCCACACAGCTACACACACACACACACACACAACTACATACACAGTCACACCCACACAGCTACACACCCACATACACAGCTACACACCCCAGCCACACCCATACAGCCACACACCCATACAACTACACACAGTTACACACACCCCAGTCACACCCACACAGCTACACCCACACAGCTACATACACACAGCACACCCACTCAGCTATACAGACACAGCTACACACACAGAGCTACCTACACAGTCACACCCACATAGCTACACACACACACAACTACATACACAGTCACACACACACAGCTATACATACACAGCTACACACCCACACACAGCTACACACCCCAGCCACACCCATACAGCCACACACCCATACAACTACACAGTTACACACACCCCAGTCACACACACACAGCTACACCCACACAGCTACATACACACAGCACACCCACTCAGCTATACAGACA